>PITA01000640.1:0-205143 GCA_004023965.1 Spilogale gracilis
GATTCCTTAAAAAATTAAAAATAGAGCTACCCTATGACCCTGCAATTGCACTACTGGGCATTTACCCCAAAGATACAGATGTAGTGAAAAGAAGGGCCATATGTACCCCAATGTTCATCGCAGCAATGGCCACAATCGCCAAACTGTGGAAAGAGCCAAGGTGCCCATCAACAGATGAATGGATAAAGAAGATGTGGTATATATATACAATGGAATACTATGCCTCCATCAGAAAGGACAAATATCCAACTTTTGTAGCAACATGGACTGGACTGGAAGAGATTATGCTGAGTGAAATAAGCCAAGTAGAGAAAGTCAAGTATCACATGGTTTCACTTACTTGCAGTGCATGAGGGGTAACCTGGAGGACAGTGGGAGAAGGAAAGTAAATAGGAAGTAGGGTAATCCAGGGAGAGAAATGAAACAACAGAGACTTTGGACACAGAAACAAACTGAGGGACTTGGAGGGAGGGGGGTGGAGGGATGGGAGAGCCTGGTGGTGGGTACTGGGGACACCTATTGCGTGGAGCACTGGGTGTGGGGAATGGGGAATGAATCTTGGAACACTGGAAAAAAGAATTTAAGTAAGTTAACATTTGGTTATTAAATGGACATCACTAAAATATTGTTCACTCTCTACCACTGCATTCATCTGTTACTTACTGTCCACTTCATCCCATCACTCTTTTCTTTTTAAACTTTCTTTATAACCTTCTATTTGAAATCATTGCATTGACATATTGCCTACTTGTTTGTTATTTTGTTTCTCTGCCAAAATGTTATCCCCACAGGGACAAGGACTTGCACTGTTTATGGTCAAAGCTATTTCCAGTACCCAGGGCAGTGACTGCCATATGGTAGATGCTCAGTGAATACACAGTGAATGAATGAATGAATGAATGAATGAGTCTGTTTTAGAAGACATGGTTTACTTTGTATGATTAGGCAAAAGATTCATTGCCTCTTGAGAAAGTTTTGGAATTAGATCGAAATTTCTCATTTTCTCTGTGAAACAGTGAGGCTGACCTCGCAGGCAGTGGTGTACGGAGACATCACTCAAGTCTAGAAGTCAGTAGAGCTGGCCTACAGGCCTGGTCCCATCACATTCAAGCTTCCTAAACAAGTTTATTTAAGCTCTCCTTGCAAGAATAACCCCAATAAAAAGCTATAAAAGGGCAAGAGACTAAAGCTGCTGCTCTTGGTCATGACCCTTGGGCTGTCTTTCCTCTTCAGAGGGCTCACACACTCTCCTGTGTGCCCTCATCCTTTCCTGCTCTGATCTCCCAGTTCAAGGACCGTAGGACTGCTGAAGCCTCCATAGGCTGCACTCGGCCCTGTCCTTACACTCATGGCCTTCCTCATTGGCCTCTCATGGAAACTCACTTTCAGGGAAGTGTCCAAAGAGCTCATACAAACTGCCCTACTCTACATGCTTACCCATTAAAATCAGAACAACCTTGTTGTCTGCAAAACAGGAACCCTTGGGCAGAATCATCGTCACTTTCGGCCTCTAAACCTCATATGACAAAAATAAACTAAATAATTATGAGGCATATTTACCAGTCACTTAGGTGTGATCCAAGAATAAAGAAACTGAAGGACTTGGAGGGAAAGGGGTGGGGGAATGGGAGAGCCTGGTGGTGGGTACTGAGGGCACCTATTGCGTGGAGCACTGGGTGTGGGGAATGGGGAATGAATCTTGGAACACTGGAAAAAAAAATTTAAGTAACAATAAAAAAAAAAAGAAGGGCTAAGGCATTAATGACTAAATATGAAAATGTGAATTAGCCACAAGCCCTGGGACAAAACAGAAAAATAGACAAAACTATATACAGAAACTTAGTGTATAGTAAGTGCTTCGGAGATAAGCAGATAGCTACAGAGGGAAAGATATCTTCACACCATTAAGCAGAACCAATTCCAATCTACATGTATGGGGAACAAAACTGGAAATGATAGAAAACATGGAGAATTATTACAAAAAGGAAAACTCCAAAAATTATAACATAAAATCCTAAAACTATAAGACAAGGGGTCAGTAAATAGGATTATAAGAAAAATAAGAAACACACAAGCAAAGTAGAAACAAAAATAACCAAAATATTTTTGAACCTTATAGATAAAGGTTTAATCAAACCATCACATATAAAAGTAAGACAGAGATATGAACTGTTTGAAAAAATTACAAAAGACACTTAAATGAAAAGATGCAAAACTCATTCCTAACCAGAAAAATACAAAATAAGACAATTTCATTTCTCATTTATCTGACTCACAAAATTCCAAAAGTATGACATAACTCTATTGGAAATGATGAGAAGAAACAGGCCCTCATATACACAGTTGCTAAGAATGAAAAATGGTACAACTCCAATGGCAAAGAACTTGGTAGTATCTGCTAAAACTAGACATACATTTATCCTTAGTCTCAGCAATCCCACCTCTTGAAATATATCCAAAATACACTGCCAACAAATGAAAAGACTTATGCCCTAGTCTATTCACTGCAGCCCTATCTATGATATCAAAAATTGGAAACAATCTAACCAGCCACCAATAGGAAATTTGCTGAAAAAAACATGGTCCACCCACAAAATGGAATACCACATAACCTATATATAGGCAGAGGGGATGTCTCTAGTACATGATCTTCACAATATGTTGTTAAGTGAGAAAAGGTAGGTGAAGACATGCATTATCATGTTACCATTTTGAGAAAGGGGGTATATAAATCTATGTATTTGTTTATGTTAAAAAAAAAACAAAGCAAAGAGCAGTTTTCAATAAAAGCTGCTGGGAAATCTGAATATCTACATGCAAAAGAATGAGGTTGACCTTTATCTTACATCATATACAAAAATTTACTCAAAATAGTTGAATGACCTAAATACAAGACCCAAAACTATGGAACTTTTAGAAGAAAACATAGAAGGAAAGCTTCACGATATTGGATTTGACAATAATTTCTTAGATAGGATACCAAAAACACAGACAAGTAAAAATAAATTGGACTGTATAAAAATTTAAAACTTCCATGTATTAAAGAACACAATCAAAAGAGTAAAAAGGCAACCTATAGAATATGGTAATTATAAATCATATATCCAATAAGGGGTTAATATCCAGGCTATGTAAAGAACTCCACAACTGAACAATAGCAATCACAAATAATCCAATCAAAAAATGGACTTAAATAGACATTTCTCCAAAGACATATAACTGGTCAACAAGCATATGAAATGATGGTCAACATCACTAATTATCTGGAAAATGTAAATCAAAACCACAAAGAGAGAGCAGCCATTTTGACAGACCTGAAGTACTATCAATAAAACAAAAACTGTAAGTGCTGGTAAGGATATGGACAAATTGGAACCCTTGGTAATATGGCAGGAATGTAAAATGATGCAGCTGCTGTGGAAAACAACATGGTAGTTTATCCAAAAAAAATTAAAAATTGAATTTCTACATGATTCAGGAATTCCATTCCTGGGTATATATCCAAAAGAACAAGAGCAGAGTCTTGAAAGGGTATCTGTAACTTATCTCATAAGCAACACTATTCCCAGGGATTTTAAGCATAATTTAACTTTTCATCTTTAATGAATTAAATACTAAGGAAAACAAATACAAAAACACCACACAATGTTTATGGTAACCTTAATGTGGTAGTGCTGACATCATTCTGAATGGCTTGCTTTATGTTCATTGTGGAGGAAAAGCAGATTAATGATTCCATGGATGTCATTTAGAAACAAGGTTGTAGAAACTGAGGAAGTAGACACAGATTGACTATAAACAGATTAAACATAAATTCTGTAGTACTAAACTTAATAGGGAGTATCAATATACACTCAAGATATTATGTATATTTTAAGATCCAAACAAGAAATGCATAGATATGTCTACCAGAATGACTTAATAGCATGGAACATCTCTAGCATTCAGTTTGTTAGTTAAAATACCATTTCCCACTAAAAGGATGAGGTCCCCTACATGCTGACTGGGGCATGAGTCAGGAAATGCACACAATGAACCTAGAAACCTTGTCAGCAAGTAACCCATCAAAGAGTACTATGGTCAATTTGAAAGGATTCAGAAGTCAACTATTCAGAAGATCCCACTGACCAAAGAGAGAACAATTTAAATACGCCTTAAGTGAATAACTACAATGGATCACAACCTAAGCATGTTTTAATCCATGAATTTGTAACACTACTAGAAAGCAAAACAAATAACTTCAAGCATTTATCCTGTCATTCCTGAAGTGTAGCTCAGGATATCAATAGGGATGAGGGTAAGATTCTTCTTAGAAAAGTATTCTGGCGGGGCACCTGGGTGGCTCAGTTGGTTAAGCGACTGCCTTCGGCTCAGGCCATGATCTCGGAGACCTGGGATCAAGTCCCACAACGGGCTCCCTGCTCGGCAGGAAGCCTGCTTCTCCCTCTCTCACTCCCCCTGCTTGTGTTCCCTCTCTGTGTTTCTCTCTGTCAAATAAATAAAATCTTTAAAAAAAAAAAAAAGATAAAAAAAGAAAAGTATTCTGGCTAACAAATGAAAAAGGTATGTTAGAATTCAGATTATCAGAATTCACCACTCTAATGAAAACAAAAGGGAGAGATCATCACAGTACAAATTTCTCAATTTATACCACAAACAAATCACAAGGAAAAGCACAGGAGATAGGTGGCCAGAGACAAGTAGATAGATGGTGAATTGACTGACTGATTGATTGATTGATTGATAGGAATCTGATGGATTAAATGAAACATAAAAGACATATAAACCAACTACAATATATGGATTTTATTGGATCCTAAACTGAATAAACTGTAAAAAGGAATTATGAGACTACAAGGGAAGTATAAATCTTAACTGAGTTATTAGATAAAATTAGTAAGTTTTAATTATTTTTGGCATTTTAATGGTATTGTATTTACTTTGTGTGTGTGTGTGCATGTACATGCATATATAAAAAGAGCCCTTGCTTTGAAGATACAAGCTGAGATATTTATAGATATAGGGGATACTGTATCTAAGAACTGTTTAAAATGGGGGGACAGGTGTTTGGAGGGGTACACATAAAAATTACACTGTCCACGAGTTAAAAACCATTGAAGTTAGGCACCAGGTACATGGAGGTTCATTATATTGCTCTCTACTTTTATGGACGTTTGAAATATTCCGAAATACAAAGTTTTTAAAATTGAATAGGAAAACACACATATATTTTATCCCAGACTGATCTATGAAGTTATGGTTGGCATTCAAACAGATCATTTCGTAACCCATTCTGACATCTCTATGCAGCGATTCCGAGAAGAATTAAGAAAAAAAGATTTACGGATTAGTAGTAAAGGTTAATACAATTCCTTAAAAACGATCCCTACTTGATGTCTTTTTGCCCCTCTACAAATCACTACTAAAGATGATCAGCACATAGTTAACAAAAAGGAAAAACGTAAGGTTCTTTTTGTAAGAAGCAATGGAATATGCTTTGGTCAAAAACAAAAACAAAACAAAACAAAACAAAACAAAGTAACTTGTCTCTGTTATCCTGCTCATATGCCTGAATAGTTAACTTGAAGAATGAATATTCCTGTTGTGCATCACGATCATCCCATGTAATCCATAGGGCCACAGGCCATGTACAGCTGATGTGTTAAAAAAAAAAAAAAAAAAGAGGCAAGAATTACATAAGAACTCCTTAACCAAAAATTCAATCTAAAACAAAAATCGCTTGTAAAATGGGTCTTTAAATATTTATCATGAAAGGAAAAAAATAATCAAAAGTCAAATAATGTGCTTAAGAAGGTAGACAAGTAAATTTACTGATTACATGTATTATAGAAACATTACTGCACTTATGCTTTGAGGAGGGGCAAAAGGATATCTAAATTAACATACTGAGTCTCATCCAATGACTATTCATTAAGTCACATGGGCAAAAAGTGATTACTGTAGAGGTTTGTCTAGTGGATCATGGCCATTAAAAGATGACTGACTATATATATAAATCTACACTCACATTATACAGATAAGTTCTAAAACCAGACAGTTTTCTAATCATATCTGAAAGATGAGCACATTTTAAATCAAAATAATAAAGTACATATTAAATGTCAACATAGCATATTCAAAATTGTTTCTGTGCTTCCAGGAGACAACTATTTCAGGCAATGTGCCGAGAGCACCCACCGCACCAGCACTCCCCTAGGTACAAGCTGCGATGAAGCTCTGTAAGACCACAGGCATCTGCTGGAGAAGCAGCAAGACTACTCTTTGCCAGCTGCCATACAGAACCATAAGAATGATATAGAAACTAAAGGTTGTCCTGAATAATAACAAATTTTAGGAACTGCCCAAAAAAAGGGGGAAAGTTTGTAACCCTTCCCTGTACTGGGTGGGTGTGTGTGGGGAGGTGTCATTTGTTAGAACAAGAGGCATTTAGGGAACAGTCAACTAGTCTTTGACTGTGCTAGGTAGAATCTCAGAAGTCAAGAGAGGAGATGAGTGTTTCAAAGTGAAATGATTTATTTTTTTTTCACTTAATAAAACCCTTAAGATTTAAACTGCCTAAAGAAACTACTTAATATTATTTATCTGTTTTATATGACTGTGGTTAAGATTTCATATATATAAGTTTATTATAGATTTGTTCATTCCCCTCCTTTCATGTAAAGAGAGACTGAACAAGACAAGGATGTGCAGAAGCTTGGTCATCTCTCTGGGCCCTGTAGCTATTGCTCAGTGAAGCAGGACAGTGTGCCAGATCTTCTGATACCCCTTTTCCACTGGACTTTCCAGCTCGTAACTTGGTCCCATAAATTAGTTGCTTATCAGTCATTAGAAAAAACATTTGAAAAAACTATATTTTTCTCCCCAATTATTGTCATCTACATCTGAGAAACCATAAATTGAATGCATACAGATCCTTGCTTGAGGAGTGGGTAATATTTGGGATAATCACATTTTGAAACTCATCTCTTCTGCCTCTCACTCTTTCATTTGAGAATCACTACGCTGGAATCTCTTCTCCACAAGAGTGGCCAGTGATGAAATGGAATGGGAAAGGCTTCCAGCCCCAAGTGCCCAACCAACTTCTATATGGAAAAAGCTTGGGATGGTCTCGTCATCTTGACTACATCTTAAAATAGGTCACATCTGAGATTATGTGGTCACCTTAAACCCTATGTAAATATGTTATAAGAAGCACCATGATGCTTTAGGTTAAGACTACACATGCTCAATCCTCTACTTACCACCCAGAATTCAGAGATTCATCTCTAGTTCAGTTCCTCTGACTTTGATATTATTTGTTCTGAAGACTAGCTTTGCTTTAGGTAAAAGAGCAAACAAGCAAAAATCAAAACCAAACCAAACCTGAGTAAGATCTGCCAACCACCCTCTAGCACAGAATAGAGAAAAAGCCTTCTTTATTTCATGCCTGTGATAGAAAAGTGTCTATAAGCTAATTTATGTCTCTGTACCCATGAGCTTTATCAGAATTTGTTTAATATTCGTTAATTATTACAGGGATGTTATTTCATTAGACATCTTAAAATCAGCAGGAATACTCATGTAGTAAGAATCATCCCTCCTCTTCCATTTCCATTCCCTAGAGCTGAGTGTTCTTTCGTACAAGTACACACTTCAGATAGAAGTCTCATCATCATTTCTCAGTAAAATGTAAAGTCCTTTCACAAGGCTTCCAGAAACAGAACTGTGATTACAGCTCAGACATTAACTGTAAGCAACAATTTTTAAAAACAACAAGCAATAAAATAGGTGGTTGTGGCTGTTTTCATCTCTAAATCAAGCACCAAAAAACCTTTTTAAGCGTTGAGTAAGTTGTATAGAACAAACACAGAAAATATGTACAGAAAAATTACAAAAATACTAAGTATTGTTACAGATGACTGGATTGGCATTTAACAAGCTGAAAGAAACCAGATCAATCTCAATCTTGCTGGGGTCAATTCGGGTGCTCAAACCAATAAAACAATTTTTTTTTCTTTATGTTTGTGTACTAGAAGTGCTAAAATATTAACCAAGTCTGCAAATGTCATGCATGATAACCATTTATAAATATTAAAAAACTTATTTGTATCTAAATATGCTTAACAAAAAATAGACAGCAGAAGTAATAAATCATTAGGAAAATGCTAACAAAAAATAAAATGTAAAATACCAAACTTCCCTCCAAAAGAGCAGGAATAGGAAGGGAAGAATGGATTCAGCAAAGATATTTTAGTATACTACGATCATTTTAATCCCAGAACTTAAAAGCAACACTCGAACAAAACCTACAATTAGCTATTACAATTAAAATATCCCAGGCAAAGTAGGTTCACATAATTTTCTTGCACTAACTAAATTACTGTTTTCCTTTCAAACTATAGACTATTTTGTCACATGCAGATCACAACAAGGCTTCGAACTAAAATATTAAAACAATGGACTTACATATAATCTCCAGTCAAGAAAGAGATAATAAAATTAGAAATATGGCATAAAATTAATGTCTCACAATCCAATCAAAACTGGATTTGTGCATGCATATTAGGTGTCCAAGATTTAAAACATCATAGCATAATCAACTCTGCTTTTTTCTGTAAAAACAAGCTGAACAGGACTCTGAGCTCCTGTACTGGAATAATCTGTACTAGAATAAGGAAAATTTCTATTTGAAAGCTCACTAGACACTAGTTCTATTACAAAGACATGTTCCGGTATTCGTGGGCAGTGTTTTGTAAAGTACTTTATTTCCATTAGCATTACAAATTTTTGTTCCTCAGCAAATCAGCAAGAGACTAATGGCACAAATCAATATCATACTCTTCACAGCAACTAATATTAGGTCATTTATTATAGCTAAGGCCACTAGAAACTCAGCTAAAGGTATATCAGGCATTTCAATTTGAACACCATTTTTTTTTCAATAGTGTGTCACAGGTTCAATGAGTTTTTCTTTTATAAAGTAGTCTTCATAGACTTAAGAGCCTTCAACTCCTTAAAGCACATGGTTAAGTGTATAAATACCCCAAAGAAAGTCAACCATGCCTCCGAGGGGTTTTGCCACCAACTACAACTCCAAAAGAGGTAACTAATTTCCATCCTGAAGGGAGGGAGACAGACTTGTGAAAGAGAAAAAGAAGGGGGAATGAGAAAATAACTACAATTACTTCAAATTCTTTCAGCTCCAGCAGCTTTTCCACAGGGGCCAGTGGCATAAGAGAAAGAAGCAGGCAACGAGTGCCACACCTAAGGGAAGTCCCCAATCCCTCACTGTTAACGCAGGGAAGAAGTTACTGAATTGCCTCAGGCTCCACTCCTGCTTTGCTCCACAGGCTGGAAACTGTCCTGGGTCTCCTGGTGATCACTGGAACCCAGGTCGCTGGCTATATTCCTATACAGAGGACTTCCCTGGCCGCGCGAACTTCCTTCTTCCTGTGGAGTTCCTAACCTACAGCATTACCTGATAACAGAGTTCTGTTTACTAAGAGGTAAAGTCTAAACAACCAACCAATCCAGTAATGCTTTCATTTTTAATTTGTCATTTAACTACTTTAATTTCCAAGACTTGTAAAAAGGATTTAAGGACAGCTGCAAGAATATTACATGTCACCTCCAAGAACTCAAGCCACATGGAACTCAAGGATTTACCTTTAAATAGTTGAGACTGAGTAAGAAGAAATTATGTTATTCTATCAGGTCAGTAGCCAAATTTAGACAAACACAACAGTTTAATGCTGCTAAATACATGATCAGTCTAGAGTGCTTACTTACACTTAAGCCCCATAGCTCTGACACTCTAGAAGAAAAAAGAGAGACAAATCCCTGAGGTCCCCACTTAACACTGCGAACAGATATACACAGACACAGTGCACTTTGCATAATGTCGTTTGTCTTAAGACAAACCCTTCTGTCTCTCAATATAAACATTTCCACAGAATATCAAGTACTTTTTCTGTAGATCTTTTAGTCGTAATTCCGTACTTTCCCTTTCTAACCACAATGCACAATCACCTCTAGCTGGCTCTGTGACAAGTAATAACCACAGATATTTCCGAGCAAACCTCGTCAGTTCATTTCAGCAGATTCGCAAAGCAGGTGTTCATTACAAAAGGGCTATTTTAGAATTCTCAGTTCTTCGTAAGCAACCAAATGATTCTCCTTTTCCCCATATCTAAATTAGAATATTTTTTCTGAAAAAGAAAGATATACCCGGAATGCAACAAAAGACCTGAGAAAGTAGTCAAGTAAGCAGAATGTGAGGAGTCAACAGAGACACCACAAAGTGCTTACACCAAAGCTTAAGGACTTCCTCCCCCTCATCAGAGGGCTCTTATTCTTAGCCAATTCACTCTTATTTTATATTTAACTCAAATTTAAGTTTGGCTGCCTGGCTTCCACACTCCCAGAATAGTGGTAACAGTGAAATTAGACATCGGGGGCAGAAGCTCCTGGGGGGTGAGACAAAACAGCCCAACCAGCAAAAACTGTTAACAATTCCTAGACAATAAAAAGAGGAAGAAGGAAAGTTATCTTTTAAAAACATAAAAGTTGAGAGGCAGTTCAGTCTGGGTTTTTTTATGCTCAGATAAACCAGCCTACTCTCTTCAATAAGCAAATGGTGGTAATTATACAGCATGGACCAAAGCAACAACTCTGGCTATTGAGAAGATCTTTAAAAAGCCAGAGATAGCTTGAAATATTTCAACAAAAAGTTAACATTTTTTAAAAAATCCAGGCACTTAGTGACTTTTAAACCCTCAGTTATCTAGAAAATCATTCCTTAGAATGCAGTGAGAGAGTTCCAAATAACTGAGGCATTTATAAAAAAGAAAGAAGGAAGGAATGCTGTGTTGTTTAAGGCCTTTTGGGGATGGGGGAGGGACTCACTTAAATCCTATTTAGCAAACCCTGTTCCTAGCCTTTCCTAGCCTTTCCCCAACAAACCCTGAATCTGTCTGCCTACCACAGAATACATTAGTATTTGAATTCATACTAGCTACAAGAGCCTTTTCCACTACCTCTATAACAAATAGTTCCGTCTTACCTTCTTGTATATTGTTGGTCCGTCCACATTTGTGCTCAGAATGACCACTACCTTATGATCATCAGAAACTGACTTCAATTCCAGGTTAAAATATGTACTACAGTGTGGCTTGTTGAAAGTCAAACCCAAAACATTCCTAGGATCTTTCATTGAACAAAGAAATCCTATTCTGTTTCCAAGGGGGATAAAAAAGACGAGCCTAACCCTGGTAACCTTAGCACAAAGGAAGCTAAAAAGGCAGGGACTCAATAAGAACAAAGGATTGCTCTTTCTGATGACATCAATACGTATTAAACACGATGTGTTACACATCCTTCTATCAATATCTGAGATGATAAATTTGCAAATTAACACTACATTGGTCATAACTGCATAAAATTACAATAGTACCCTCTTTAGAAGAGATTCTGATTTATATAACAGTAGTTAACTTTTATGTGTTTAATGTTTCTGAAATTAAAGGAGGAGATGAGCCACAGTGCGCAGGCAGAATACAACATACGAGAAATAATTACGCTTGTGACCTCATGCCCTATAAGGTCACTCTGCATCACAGGCCAAAGGAAATCAGGAACCATCAGCATTTACCTCTGAGTAGTCACTGCCTGGAATGAAGGGCAAGCACGGGTATATTTCATAAACTAGCAGGAGCTTGACCTCATAAAAAAGTCAATTATCAAAATGCTACATGTAGAATGTCGCAAAAAGAAATATATGAAAGTGGGTCCTACAAAATACCTTTCCTTCAAAGTAAATCTGAGACAATTTAAACATTTTACCTTCATCTGAATTCTAACACATTTCACAACATAACATTAACCCTTCCTTAGTAAAAATAATCAACAGAATTTCTCAGAAGTATTTTGTAACATAAAAGTGATTATAAATACATGAGGAAGAGTGATAACTCAGAAAACATTTACAATATTTATATAAGTCACTATCACAAAAATGTATGCAATATTTTGAAGTTCGGTCCTATAACTATTTACAGTAAGAATCACAATGCACTTTTCCTCAAATTTTCTTCTTTTTTATCCTCAAAATTTCCACCAGAAATTAGGCATCAAAAGTTTACATACTGCCTGCATTTATAAGGGACAGAATGTTTCCTAACTTGTTCTGGGACAGAACTCCATTACCCGAAGCAAAATTCTCGAATCACTCAACGAAGACTTGGTTTTTATGAAAATTTGTGAAGTGGCTTTTCGGTTAAGGCAGACTACTGCTCCATTTTCCTCCCCAGTGATTTCTGGTCTACTGCCACAATCTCTGGGCAATATAAATTCAAGTGAATTCCGAGGCACTGACAATAAGGAGAACAAAACTACAGAAACCAGCAAAGGAAAGGGGACAGTCAGCCAACATTCACTACATCTACAATCCACAGTGCTGGATGCTGTCCAGGAAGTTTCTCCTTTACTGCTCTCCGCAGTCCTAAGAAAAGCACTGGCTTCTGGCCCCTTAGGTTCTCAGACAAACCTACAAAAGGCTTTTATTACATAATGTAGCTAATAAAATTACAGAAGACCCCAGCCACTATGACCAGTCGACTGAGTTGCCATCTTAGTCCCAGCTCAATTACTTACTGGCTGTGGAGTAAGAGAAGGGTACTTTGCACTTTAAACCTCTGGCTCCAGAGCTGAAGGGGCATCACAGCCCATCAGCCTGGTACAACACTCTGCTCTTTAAGCAAAAGCATTTTCTGAGTCTCAGACAAACATCTAACGAAGGGACCTTAGACCAAGCTCAGTCATAACTAGGAGCTGCCAATATTGCTCAGGTATAATCACTGCACATTTTTAAATGCTTAGGCTGATTAAATTTTAAGAAAATATCTGGTGGTGTATTTACCACAGTACTTAGTATTTTATCTACTTTAGTAAGAAGATTCCTATGCTAAAAAGTTCCTAAAAGAACGTTTTATGCTGTTAACTCGCTACAATAATCATCTCCTCAAACACTACTGACCGTGGAGAGGCGACTGCCCTACAAGCACATTATGGCACCTGTGGGCTGTCCACCAGCTGGCTCCATAACCTTTTGATCCCTTTGGACAGCAAATCTGTTCAACAGCCCTATCTGGTCATTTCTCATTTGCTGTATGCTTTTTTCTCCTTTCACACATTCAGAATCATTACTCGAAAACTCCTAGTAATGCAAACTAATTTTACACTCAGACAATGTAAAAGTTCCAGAATAGATTACTATATTATAGAAAGAATTGTTAGTGTAAGCTGTTTTAGTTACATGTAGACTGTGTGTTTATTCTTTCACTAAAAATACAGTAACAGGATGATAAGATTAAAATTTTAAGTAAGCCAATATTCGGTTAATTTATAAGGAACTCCAGGATACTATAACTAAAAGGACTTTAATTTACATAAATGGAAAGGCTTAAATCTGACCTAAGAACAACCTAGTTTATACTTAAACAATGATAGAGAGCCATTTTCTTACAATTAAGAGTAATTTTCTCACAGTTGCACGTTTCTGCTCAAATTTGATGTTGTTGTTGTTGTTAAACTTAATATGGCTAGAAATGACACAGTGTGAAAGCAGGATGAGCTCAAATATCTACTCACTCCTCTACCCCAAACACCAGTTAAAGATGTAAGGATGCTGGAGGAAGCAAGATAGAATAAATGGTGGTTAAGAAAATTAGTTTTGGCGTTGGTTGTATAGTGGTGAGCATAGCTGCCTTCCAAGAAAATCAGTTCTGTAGTCTGACAGTCACTTAGTAACTGAGGAACCTTAAGAAAGTTCTTTAATCTCTCTCAGCCTCAACTAACTTATCTGGGAAAAAAGAGTGGGGGCTGGTAGTGACATGAGTGCCTACTGTACAGGCTTACTGCAGTGGCTTAATGAAATAACACAGACCAGGCACTTAGCAAAAGCCTGACAGAGAGAGTGTTCAATTAATGGTAGGTATTGTCATTATTTTACTTATACTGTATCCTCTCTGGGCCCTCTAATAGACCTCTCACCTAGCCACATATACATTTCCATCATTGCTTCGGGGAGTAATTTGAGACCATTATTACACCTTTATCTTTATCTTGTAGCTAACTCACTCTCTTCTTTCCAGGAAAAAATAAAATAAAATGGCATTCACCACCATCGCTAAAGAAATCTTTCTTCCCAAACTGTCAAGAATGCAATGCCATACGCATCTTTGGTGTTTTCCTTAGACCTTGATATGTAATCTGTAATCAAGCCTTAGCAATACCTTTAATTCCACTCTGTCTACATTTAGGTCTGGGTCCCATATCCCCTCTGTAGTAGCTTCTCAGTCCACTACATACTCTACTTCAGTCCACTCTCCCACTGTAGTCCATTCCAAATAAAGGTGTCCTGAAACAGCTTCTCACACATCCATAGCAGCGTTGTCCTTTCAAAAGGATCTCTAATGATTTGCTATTGTTTCACCTTCAATCTTGGTTTGTCCTTTAATTGGAGCATCTTGCTTCCTCCAGCATCCTTAGATCTTAAAATGGTGCTGGGGGTAGAGGAATGAGTAGATATTTGAGTTAATCCTACTTTCACACAATGCCATCTCATAGTTTGTCCTTAAATTGGGGCATCTTTTATTCAATAAGGTTTATGATGAGCTGATAAGCTAATTCTGTTTTTCAGAATATCATGAAGCTAAGAGCCACAAGTGACTGAACAAATAGGACTGTTTGATGTTCTTCAAATGCTCAAAAGCAAAGCCTTTTTCATCCTAGTCTTTTAAACATTTTTTACATTGTAGAAGATATTAAAACCTATGTATATTTAAGCAAGAATTTTAAGTTAATACCTTTCACACAATCCATATGTTTAAAGGCTCTGGTTTTTCAATTTCCTTTTATTAAAATGGAAAATTCCCAGTAAGCAAATGAAAGTCAAAACTATCTCAGTAAATTCTGTTACTGAAACAGATTAAAAAATTTTAATTAGAGTTCTTAATGTGCAATGTTATGGTCATAGTAATGTATTTTTACAGATACATTTTATATATATATATATATATAAAGTCTTTACCATAGCCTAGGCATTGTTTCATGTGCTTACCAAAGATTATCTCATTCCAAGTTCAGAATAACTCTATAGTCTATCATCTTCATTACATCTATGATAAAAGTGAGGCTGAGAAAGATTAAATATCCAAGGTCACATACGTAACAACAGTCACCACTGACAAATACCTGGTAGACTTAAACTAGGTGCAACAATTATAGTCCTTTGAGAATCTTGTTTTCATGTCCTTCTTACACAATCATGTATTGTCTGTCTTGACATGTATAGTGAGTATCTTATTACTAAGAATTCGGTATCGGTCAAAATCATTTAAAATGAATATGCCTAAAACCCAGGTCAAATTTTCATAGTAAAAAGTGGTTTCACTGAGAATTTAACTTAAAAAGTAAAACTGATGTATCTTATATTGTACATTTATGTTATCAATATAAGAGTTTAAAACCTTAATTCTGAATTCTTCTTCAGAAGAATAAAGAATTCAGGCGCCTGGGTGCTCAGTTAGTTAAGCATCTGCTTTTGGCTTAGTCATGATTCCAAGGTCCTGGGATGGAGCCCTACATTGGGCTCCCTGCTCAGCGGAAGCCTGCTTCTCCCTCTCCCTCTGCTGCTCCCCCTACCTGTACTCTCTCTCTGTGTGTCAAATAAATAAATAAATAAATAATCTTAAAAAAAAAAAAATCAACTACGATAGCATAATACAACTTTTCTTCAATGACCATTTGACCTAGTAGCAGGATCACAAAGGTTTGATTCTACAAAAAATATTCAAGCACTTCAACAATTTTTCCCAAGGCCTTTCCCAGTTCTTTCAAATTATATTATTTTAAAAGATCTGTCCATCAAAATTCTTGCCAATTTTCTTGTCCAAAGGTATACTGGTCTAACTCTACGTGATCCTTACTTCTTAAGGATTCACAATTCCGACCTCAATGTGGAAAGGCTCTGCCTTCTACTGCACGTGCACACCATCAGATCGAAACTATGAGCTGGCCTCCGGGAACATAATCAGGCAACATAGAGAGATGCTACTGTGAAAGAGTACAACTTTCTGATTGGGGATTGATTTTATAAGAGGTCTGTCCATCAGAGAGTATTTAGATATACTCCTTTAAACTAAACTCAAAACCACAGGGATTCGGAAAATGAATGTGTAGAATTCAAGGCTCCCTTATTTTCACATCAAATGACTCAATTTTGTTGTGAGGCAGTAACAAGTAATCTGCGAGTTTTAGAACTTTCGTATGTAAGCATGAAAAGCTTTGTAGAGAACTCTTACGTGATATGACGTGGTCCATATACTGAGGTAAATAAGGGGCCCAGGCATCGATGGCTTCCTTCCTCCCCGCCTGCTCAATTCTTCGCAGTTCAGCTAGAAGCAGGGCCTGGGCGGCTTCTCTAACCTGAGAAGGAACCGCAGCCAAATGAAAAAATAGGAAGCAGGTCAGTTGCTGAGGTGTTTAAAAACTAGAAAGCTCATCACAAAATAAAGCTAGAAAATACACAAGCCACATTTATTTACAAGAGAAAAACCACAAACCAAATAATGAATTAAGTACTGAATAAACTGGATGTGAGCAAAATTAAAGACATTTTAATGAATGATCTCAGTGGAAAACATTTTAACACTAAAAGAATTATATTTGTACGTTTATGCAGCATTAGGTTTAAAACTTCATTTTCCAAAGCTTCTAAAACATTCTTGCACTTTAATTTTCATGTTAAAATTTCCATATAATTGTTACTGTTTAAAGTCACTGTTAGAATTGTTAAACTTGTCTTCTCTTTTAGCCTAAAGAAATTTAACCTCATCTAGTGAATTTCTTTATATACTAAGTAGGTATCGTTTGCACAAACATGTACATAAATCTGCGCAGTTCCTGTATACCTAAGACAGATTTAAACAATTTGTTTTCAACAAATAGGCAAAATACATTTCTGTGTAATGGCATTAGTGCTATAGAAGGAAATTAGTTTTCAAAGTTACATCATTTCAGTTTGCCCTTCAATGAGGCACATGTTTATTTTGCAGTTTTAGTTGAGTTTTATTTTGACAAATTAATACAAGCAAGGGGTCAAAGAAGCTATTTAATTGTCAAGTGGTGCATCAATCAATTTATTAACTCTTCGTCACTGAAAGGTAACTCAGCAATGTCTGCTAAGAGTTTGAATAAAAATTGTTTTTTTAACAAAAATTGTTCTTAATTATCACTGACTTTTGAAGTGAATTCAAAGACTATTCAATGCAAAACCATGACATTTTAGTATGCTACAATTCTACTTAGAATTGAGGGAAGGGAAACCAGATGGAGGAAATATTTATATTGGATAAATTTAAACTCTTGAATGATAAAAACTGCTATAGTTAGATGGGTCAAATGCCATAATAAAGGAAATCTCTAACCATAAAACATTTCCATGTCCCTGATGATATTATATTCTAAGCAATGTCTAATACAGCATAAGTCCATTAACACAAAATAATAGCCACCATTTACTGAGCCCCTACCATGTGTCAGGCTCTGTACTGTTTTACTTGCATTATCTGATTTGATCCTGACAGCAATCCCATGAGGAATATATTATTATCCCCACTTTACAAATGAGCTTCAAACAGGTTAAGTAAATTGCCCAGGGTCACAAAGTTAATAATTGGCAGAACTGATATTTAAACCTGGGTCTCTTTGAATTCCCAAGATTTTCTTTTATTATAACACATTAGCTTCCATTGGACAAGGGCTAGTCACTTAGAATTTGACTGATGTGTGATTTGGGAGGAAGGTAGGTATATGTATGTGAGCATGAGTGTATGTCAATCTAGACAGAACAATCTCTATAGAAACCAACACTCAAAGAAATAGTTCCATGAAGTATATGAAACCTTTGGTCAAATACTCATTGGATGAAAAAGTAAACAACCATGCAAGCTGGAACATCACTGTTCAGTATATAAACTGAAAAAAAACATGAATCCCTACTTTCTATCAAATAAACAGGTGAAAAGAAATTAAATATTAACCAATTCATTTCAAATTTACACTTGTCTACTGCTTTCACGTTTTTGTCTTCTATCTGTACCACATCAATATTACCTCCAAGCATCGATCTTGCCATCTCCGAGCCAGCATCTCGAGAAGTGGAGGCCTAAATTTATCCAATCCCAGAAGGTCTGGCAGCATCACACAATGCATAGCAGCCAACTGACTCCATCCTGTTAAAATGTAACATGTTACAAATACTTTAAGCATTTTGGCATTTCCCTAATTCAAAGACATTTCTTTAAATATACCAAAAATCAAAGAAGGGTAAATATGCTAAACTGTGTTCTAAATAATTTCAATTTATTAGATATTTTATACAAATTATATCAACTGTAGTTCATCTCTAAATCATATAATTGGTACTTACAAGAACTCTCAAAGTCTTAAATAAAAATAAACTTCCATATAAAGCACATACAAATTCTACAAGGAAAACCTATTTCTAAATAGTCCCTCTGGGGAAAAAAAACATACTCAGGATTGAGAAAACATAGAAATAAACATGTACTAGAGTTATGGACTTGAAACCACTTTCATTCACACAGATAGCCAAAGATAAGTTCGTATCTCTCAAGGCCTGGCCATCTGTGTATGACCACCTTTGTCAGTCAACAGAGATGTCTTCCCTTGTCTGTCACAGGGCCTTTAATTAATACTTATTGATCTCTTTTCTTACTAAATAAATCCGATATTTAATCATATCATAACTGAGTAAGTAACATAACATCAATTTTGAGAGGAAAAATGAATTCAGACATTTCATAAAATAAAAACCAGGTAATTGACAACATGTTAAGTATCATTAACTTTAATCTATGGGAATAAAAGTTATTTTTTCCAAAATTCTAATCCATAATAAGGAACTTGACTATATAAAGAAAACAAACACTGCAAGCCACTGCAATATCTAAAAGTAATGGTATCCAGGCATTCTCAAATAAGCATTTCAACCCTGTTTTAAAGGGGTCTGAAAAATATATACACAAAAAATGCCTCAGTCTTCCCAAATCATATATTAATCCACAATAATTACCATTGTCCTCAGGGGATAACACTTAAAGACAAATAATCAAAAATGAATGCAAAAAACAATTATCTACTACCAGTACCAGGTGAGTTATCTGTGACCACAGAATTTTTACAAATCAATGTTTTGAAATAATCTAAACTGCAGTTTTCTAAAACAACAAGAACCCTATCATAAAATTCAAATTACTGGGATTGCTTTAAAAAACAAAACAAAACAAAGAGGGGGAGAGAGACAGAGAGTAAGTGAGTAACAAATAAGCCACCTATCTAAAGATTCATCCTTTCAGTAAGGAAATTCTCATCAACTGAGAATATATAATTAAATGATTAAGGTGATGAGCACACACATTTTAGATTCTAATTTATTTTCAATAGAGGATATATATACATATATAGAGAATATATATACATACTTGCACACAAATATATAGGTAAATATATATTACAACCTAACAATTTCCTGAAGTGCTTTAATGTCACATAAAAACATGAAGAGTTATTTATGAGCTGAATTTTAATAGGATAGTAATTCTCACCATGGTCCAAAGTCAAGAGCTTTTTTTTTTTTTTTAACTAACAAATTACTCTTTCACAATAGTTTAACAAATCTGATTCTAATTATTTTTGCTAAAGTCCAATCTTAGCAGACTAAACTTAGCACATGTCTATGACAGGGAAGCCAAATAAAAAGTGAGTTATACTTTTGTGCTCCCATGTTTTTTATCCAGATGAGTGGTACTTCGAACAAGGGCTCTGTACTTCACAGATATTGTACCATTCTTTCCATTTGAATGGACTGGCAATATTGCTTTTTAGTGAAGAGTCAGAATCAATCGGGATTACATTTGAGATTTTATAAATTTCCTTTTTATATTATACATACTTGTGAAGGCACAGCCCATAATGAAGACAGTGGATATAACTCAGAGCTCACAAGTTCCATTAGGCCTCCACGCAATACAAATAATCCTGTGATGGCTCTTGGGAAAAAAGGCTTGGGGATTCCATTCACATTTTCAGAGTTCCAAAACACTTTCAACTAGTGTTAACTCCATAGGGATAATATGATAGCCTAAGTACATCTTAAAAACTGAAGTATGGACTTTTGCCTCATCCAGAAACAGAAATAGTAAGCAGGATAAACAGGTGCATTCCTCTCAGTTTATAATCATTGGTCCTAATCAATATTCTGGAAACTCCTCAAATGATAATGTAAACAAGACCCCTCACATCTCCCTCTAACCTCAGAGTAATGAAACATGCAAAACAGATTCATTAGTTCTAACACCAGAGATCACATGGCAAACATCATTATAAAAACCAATCCACTTTTTAATACCTACTTCACATCAAAGATTAGCATCTTCGTACTTCTTTAATGGCGTTCTATGTCATAGGAAACACAGTTTATGCCAGCCAGGAGTAACATTACATTTTCATAACTGGCCCTTATGATTGACATTAGCAAATAAAGTTAAAAAATGGAAAATTTAGGACCTCATTTTTAACAAAGCAGATAAATGTGTAAACTAGATAAAAAGAACATGTCATATCAGAATAAAGCACAGACTGACAGGGAGTTGTTAGGAAGTTGAGAGAGAATACCTTCATTTACTAAGAAACAGGTATGTAAAGCAGGAGTAGAAGTAGGGTCAGAGCCAGAGTGGTCAGCATCAGACCGAGCGGAAATGACAGGAGCAGGAACTTGCAGAGAAAACAGAAGAAATAAAGAGGAGAAAATTGAGGTACAGCAGCTTCTGAAAAAAAGCTCAGTATTAGTGAAGAATGAAAAATAAAGTTGGCAAAATATAGTAAATGGAGAACTGAAAAATAATGTTTTCATCAGAAGGGCATGATCGTTGAGGATTATGGCAGGGAAATGATATATCTTACTGAATAGCAATCACAGTGTAGTTCAAATTCCTCTTAAAACCAAAATCTATTTAATATTCTATTTATCGCTGTGTCAATTAATACAAAAACAGTCTGAAAACACGTAAGGCTACAAGGAAAAAATGAAGACATATTAAGAATTAGCAAGAATGTAATTCAATTTTTAAAGTGTATCACATACTGAAAAATTTAAATTGGTCTTCATATTGCCAATTACATTCTTCTAATGATTTATTTCCTTACCTTATGTGTAAATTATTTTTTAATATCTCAAACTAATACCCACTGAAATAATTTCATTTTTCCACACTCATTTTATAAAAATACAATTTAAAAGCTGCCAACTTATAAAGAATAAATATACTAAACAACTTTTGTAAGGAGAACACAAACATGGCTTCATTTTTAGTTTAAAAAATATTTTTATGATACCCATCTTTTACATTATAAAATTATTATGAATGTTCTAATCCTCATAAAATACATGCAACAACCCCACCCCACCCCCAAAAAGTTATGCTACCAGGAAAATGTTTCAGCTTAAATTATCATATGAAAAGGCAAAAAGACCGTATGGCACACACATTCTACAACTGGAGGTCAATGTTAAGATTCAGAGGTCGCCATTTGACACTGCCTTCCTATGGAGAAATTACCATATGTCATGCACAAGCATCTTCAAATTAATCCCTCTCCTTTCTTCTGTCATTGAACAGCAATAGGTTTGGGATCCTGAACAGATTAAGCATTGTCCAGTGAATGATATGTTTGTTTTTCATGCAGTGAAGTTCCTTTGTAACTACAGGACAGCTGCACGAAAACAACTTTTCATAATTTCCACACGAATGCATCATAATGTCAATCAGGCACGTGTGAGGTAGTAACCAACAGAACTTAAAGTACATGAACAGTAATAAAAAACAGAAAATCCAACTACGTACACCCTAAGAAGCACATCTTGCATACATGAATGTTTCATCTGGGAAATTATGATTGCTTTTATTATCACAGACCTGTTTTCTGTTTCCTATGAAATTACAATAATTTTATAATGTTATATTTATGAATGAAACAGAGCTTTTCTTAAATGCACATTTCCTAAGATACAAGAATTCTACTATAATCTTGCAATGAAATCTCAAATATTTTTATGTTCCATTGAATAAATTTTTCATTTTAAAAATCATTTTTAGTTACAAATTCAATTATTATGGCCTATCAAATATTCACTTCCTCATGCACAAAAAGTTGGCAAGCTTGGATGGCACAGAGTAAATTTTCAGGTTTTAACTTTCATGCCAACAAAACTGTTCACAAAGTTCGTCTGGTGGTTTCCTACAACTGAGACTTTTCTATAATTTCACTTAAAAAAATAGGAGAAATTATTATTATCATCCCTGAAAAGGCTGTGCTATCTGATTTTACTCTTAAGTGAGAGGATAGTAGAGTGAGAGGTGAGGAAATTTAATACAAATGAATAAAAGTTCAGGACGGAGTGATCATTACCCTAGCCTCGTCAAGTTAAGTAGAGGGATTAAACTCCATCTTCTCTAAGTCACAAGCATAAAGGAAACTAGATGTGTTGAGAAAACTATTAGAATAAGCATAATAGTCTTCATAGAACAATGTTCAAAATATGTAAGTTTATTTTTAATGAGATAAATAAACAGGCTCTTTTTTGGAGTACTGTTTAAATGACAATATATAAAGAAAAAGCCACTTACATTTTCCTTTAAAAAATTCTGTGAGCACACACACACACACACACACACACACAAATCAAGAATACTATAGAGGGATCAAGGAGTCAGATTTATTATGCTTTAAAAATCCTGACATCACAACCAAAAAAATCCTTCATTCAGACTACCTCACTGCTGAGACTGCAGAATCTAGAGTTACTTTTATAACTAATTGAAAATATTCAAATTAACTCTGCTTGAGCTTTTAAAACTGTCCACATATAGAGAAATCAGCAAAAGGAATTTAAAGAGTACCACTTCCAAAACAAAAAGCTCAAGGCTTAATGACAATAATAAATCTGAAAGAAGTCATATGTAGCACTGAATATTGACAATTTACAGCATGAAGCGTGAGCATTTGGTTTCTTAAAACAAAAAGCTGCGATGTCAATTATCAAATGGCTTCTCTTACTAAGGATTAACAAAGCCTAAGGGCAAAGTTTCAACGTAGCTTCAAGTGATGACAGAGCTGTTCTATTATTTTACCTAGTAAAGTTCTTTAATTTTTCAGCTAAGAGCCTCTTCAACTACTTACTATCGCAAGAAAAGACAGGTGAAGATAAACGAATAGTGTGATAACATACACACGTACACACATATGCTCTAGCTTCCCATTAAATAGCATCTACATAGCACTCAATGTTAACAACATCCTTAGTTTTCAGTTTTTGAATAGGTCTATTTCAGTCTTCAGTTGAAATCTGACTCTGAACTCCATTGTTTCCTACTGCTATAGTGACATGATAAATATATAAAGGACAGAAAGTGAATATACTTCAGGTAGCAAGTTATTGGTCTAAGCCTCATTAGCTTCCTGGTACACGAACACAAATAGCCCTTTCAATACATGGTTCAGAAGGGAATAAAGAAAATCTAGAAAGTTTTCTGTAAAACCAAATGCAATGGGTGAAGAAGTTTTTCAAAGCTTAAACAAATAAATACAATATTTCAGAATGAATCACTTTATCTAAAGTGCTACAGGATAATCACAAAGCTTTGCGAGGGGAGGACAGAGAAGGAGGCATTCCACACTAGGTCTGCCACTCAATGTAGAGATCTTAGAGCAACATCTGCTCTAAATCTATATATTTATAAATTTCCTTTATGTCTACATTTTCATGTCTTAGGGATATGAGCATTCTCATCATCTTTTAAGTCAACATAAAGCATTAGGATAAATCATTAATCAAACATTCGAAGGAAAAAGGATATCCTTAAAATGCTATGAAGGAAGATCACAAAAAGTCTAACGGCAATAGGGAAGTACAAGGTTCCAGGAAAGAGAAAGGATAAGGACCTACCATAAAGCAGAATGAATTAACAGCCCAAGATAGTGTTCTGACAGACATACATCAAGGCAAAATACAAAGTGCTAATAATGTTTGAAAAATATAGTAACTCTATTTAACCTCCAGATCACCACTGGGTTACATCTGAATTGGAATAAGTTCAGACGTAATAACAATTTTATCTTGGCCTTTAACTCCAGCCAGAGTCCAAAAAATAAAGATTAAAAAAAACTTTTTAAAATCCCGCTTCTGTAAAAGGTCTCTTTCATTACTAACATCTAAAATAAACGAGCTAAGACTGAGCACTATGGGGGAGAGAGTTTGTGACAGTGACAAATAAGTGATACGCTAACTTGAATCAGACATATGGAGGCTATTCAAATTTTCTATTTCGTTTAACAATAAGTGCCTACTATGTGCCATATCCTGGGTGAAGCATATAAAGAGTCATAAAGACTAGACAAAGATGCTGCTCTCAGTTACTCAGAGTCTGGCAGGAAAAGCAAATAACTAATTTAAATGTTATCATCAACTGTACTCTGGATCTCCTCCACTAGACATAAGCTCCATGAAGGCAGAGATCTGTTTTGTCACCTTAACCTCAGCACCTAGTTACTGACACACTGACACCAGAAGCAGAAAGACAAGGTATCTATAGATTGATTATTCCAAATATTTACTCTGTGCCTTCTATGCTTCGGCTCCTGTTCCAAGAACTTGCACTAAATCAGTGAATAAAAAAGAACAAAGAGAACAAAGGACAGCCCTTTGAGCTTCCAAAGATCAAAGTCATAAAACAATTTTTAAAATAAAAGGCATATAAGTTCAAACACAAGATTTTAATGAGTCTTTAGGTCCATCCATTGACCTGATGTATGTACTCCATATTTCTTGCTATAGATCCTGGAAAAGGATGGTGAGAAAATTTTGATTAATTTACATAAATGATTCCTAAAGTAATTTAACGATGACTACCTCCTACTTTTAAGTTTAGACAACCTAAATTAAACCCATTTCTGAAAAATAAAATAGCAGATACTGTAACATAAGCTTATATGTTTAAATTGCTTAGACTTGCTTCCACACCTACCACTGAGTAAAGATGCCAACTACTAACACAGACATAGGGTCACAATCAAGATAGGCACTACCGACACAGACCAGACTTATGCCGTAACATTACTGAATAGATCAAGAGAAGTACAGTATGTCAGAATGTGGATAAGCCTACAGCTATGGGCCAATTTAGGGCTGTATAACTATGAACAAAAATTTAGTTGACATTTCTGATCCCTTTCTCAAGTGAGATGTTTTATAAAGTATATAATGAAGTATCTAATAAATAAAAACTGACTATCAAAAAGTACTGACATGATTGTCAGTAAATGTTGACTGGCAAAGACTGAATTAACAAGCACACTGTTAGACAAAATAAAGCTCTTGTGAAGAAATTATTTTCCAGTGAAACACCCTGATAATGTTTATGAGAAATTATGTTAGCTGAATTACCTATATCATCTTTATTCTTAGACCCAAATGTCTATGAAAGACCCAATTCCCAGCTAAAGTCTTAACTCCATATAGATTATTTAGCAGCTGAACAAGTATTAGCCAACATATAAGTGACAGTTTATTGAAAAGGACCATATTCATGCTTGCAATCCAGCTTGAAAAATGTATTGTGAGTCAATGTGCACTGCAGTGGGAGTCAGGAAAAGAAAACATATGGAAAGAGGAAAAGGTTTAAAAGCAAACCGAGCTAAGAGAAGTCAGAGCAGAAAGACAAAATATAATACCCTAACTGCTCAACTGTAGTTAGAGAACTCAGAGCTTTTGTCCATTCTCTTACCACATCTTACCCTAGCTAGTTGTTTATGTTCGTGAGTTATCTACTAGATATATATATATAAAGTACTCAAGAGAGTATACATCAGGAGTAATCTTCTCTAACAACCTAAATAGAGCGGGAAAAAAAATCGGCTTAATGCATATTTATTAAAGAGATAATCACTCCATATTTTCAATATTCAAAAAGAAAGTGGGTTTCATGATGCTATCCCTAAAGTATTTTACAATGTAACTCTCACTACAGATTGCTAACCTTTATTCACTTTAAAAGATAAGCATCTGTGTTGTTTCAATGGAAATTCCTAATTCTCTGCCTTAAATAACTGCTTTGGAAAAAGACTCAATTCTCAGTGTCCCCCCCACCCCCGTTCTCAAAACGTGATGCTTTATGAGAGGAGTGATGGTAAAGCATTCAAACCGTAACATCCTCTGACGTAACCAGGTGAGTTCATTCAATACCGTAACAATGGTGGAGTACACCATGCATCACAACAATGTCACAAATTAAACTGGACGGCTTGTACTTGCTAGGATTACAGAGGGAGAAAAACATAATCCAAGAGGAAACATCAACTACAAAGAATGACAATAAAGATGGTAATGATGAGGACAACAAATATAATCTCTAACAGGAACTGATCTTTTTTTTTTTTTTAAGATTTTTATTTATTTATTTGACAGAGAAAGAGAGCGAGAAGAAACACAAGCAGTGGGGAAGCTGGAAAGGGAGAAGCAGGCTCCTCTCTGAGCAGGGAAACCAACAAAGGACTCCAGGATCATGACTGGAGCCGAAAACAGATGCCTAATGACTGCGCCACCCAGGCGCCCCTAACAGGAACTGATCTTAAATAAAGCTCTGAACTAACTAAATGGAGGAGATTATGCCCTTGGCGCTGATTTGTACTGTATAAGCTGGAAGATATTTTCAATGGATTTAGAACATAAATACATGCTATTAAAGAAGAAGCACAGATCTAGAGTTAAAGGTGCTGTTGTATCCTAATCACATCACAATAACTAATCATATTTTAAACAAGCCTCTTACCTTTGTGAGCCTATTTCCATTTCTCTCTGAAATAATGGCTCTAAAAATATTGAAACTCTATATAGCATAAAGAATTTTTACTTTATGAAGTTATATTTAGAACATTTTAAAAGTAAAGGGAGAAGAACTGCCACTTCCAGTCAAGATGGAATAACATGAAACAAATTTATAATTCCATCTAAAACAACTCCCCCTGACCAAATACATAAAACAATGGTTTCATGCCACTGGATATCAAGTGATGACGAACTGAGAGTCAGGAGTTGGGAGACAAAGAGCTCTATGATTGCCCCAGCTTATTGCCTTGTGGGAGTTTCTAGACCAAGATACAGGAAGGGGGATTAAGGACGAGCTCCACAGTTTCCCTGTGTTAAAGAGACACAGCTGAGAGTCTCAGGAAGCCAGAGCAGCTAGAACCCATTGGACAGAGCAAAGAGAACTTCAAAGATCAAGTTCTTCAGATGTCCCCCTGGAATAGTCGGATCAGTTCATGTGTGTGAAGAAACTATAAGGCCAAAGACCATGTTGCTCCCACCAGCCAGACTGGACAATTAGTAGTTCATGAATACTGAAGGTAATACTCAGGAAGCTCTTCCTCAGTAATGGGAAATTAGCCTCAGACAGAGCATATCTCTAAATCCACTGAACAAATCAAAAGCAAGATCAGAAAAAGATCAAATTGCATCCAGAATATAGCTTACAAAAGAAGAAAAAAAAAGATTTATAACAGTATAAAAATCTTCAGTATCCAACCACGTAGAGTTCAAATATATGCCATTTGACAATGACTACCAGGCATGCAAGGAAGCAGGAAAGCACAGTACATAATGAGGGGGGAAAATCAATTAATTAAAAATCAACCCCGGGGCACCTGGGTGGCTCAGTTGGTTGAGCGACTGCCTTCGGCTCAGGTCGTGATCCCGGAGACCCGGGATCGAGTCCCACATCGGGTTCCCTGCTCAGCGGGAAGCCTGCTTCTCCCTCTCTTACTCCCCCTGCTTGTGTACCCTCTCCGGCTGTGTTTCTGTCAAATAAATAAAATCTTTAAAAAAAAAAAAAATCAACCCCAAACTGACAAGAGATGTCAAAATTATCAAATAAGGGTATTAAAACAGTCATTATAACTATAGCTAATATATTGAAAAAAGTTACATAGAGACAATGAGGATATATAAAGTTATAAATCAAAATTGTGGACATGCAAATCATAATGTCTGAGATGAAAAATACACTGGTTGGGCTTAATACCAGATTGTATATTGCCAAGAAAAGATGAATTAACTTTAAGACACTGCAATAGAAACTACCTAATGAGAACACAGTGGGGGAAAAATCCAAAAATAAAGATCAGTGATCTACAAAACAATTTCAAGTAACCTAATGTACATATAATTTGAGTCTACTAAAGCGAGAAGAGAGGAGAGAACAGAAAGACTATTTGGAGAAATAATGGTTGAAAATGTGTTAAAGTAATGAAAACTATAAAAATAAGAAGCTCAATAAACCTCAACCTCAAGAAACATAAAGAAAACTACACCAAGGCACTTCATAAGCAAATGGCTCATAACCAGTAACAAAGAGAAAAATCTTTAAAACAGCAAGAGTAATAAAGTAAAAAAAAAAACTTAAATGTTATATAGGACAATACAGATGACATCAGCTTTCTTGTTAAAAACAAAGCAAATGAGGGGGCGTCTTGGAGCTTCAATCAGTTGAGTATCTGACTTTTGACTTCAGCTCAGGTATGATCTTGGGGTCCTAGGATCAAGCCCTGGTTCATGCTCCACACTGAGCATGGAGTCTTCTTGTCCCTCTCCCTCCCCATGCTCACATGCAGTCTCACGTGGGCTCTTTCTGTCCCTCTCTCTCTCATGAATAAATAAATCTTTAAAAAAACAAAACAAAGCGAGTAAAAATATAGTAGAGTATCATCTGTTAAGTACCAAGAGATACAAATGGTCAACCTAGAATAAAAAAAAACAAAAATATCTTCCAAAATCAAAAGCAAATAAAGACATTTTCAGACGTGAAGCTGAAAGAACGAGAAATGTTAACTTCAAGCAGAAAAAAAAAGTTATACCAAACAAAAATCTGTAACTACACAAAGGAATGAAGAATGCCAAAAATGCTAATTATATAGTTAAATATGTATGTTTTTTCTTACTTAAATCTCTTTAAAATATAATTAACTATTAAACAATACTGATTTGAAGAGTTTATAAAATAAATAAATGTTAAATACAAGATAAAAATAGAATAAATGTCAGGAAGTAAAAAATCCAAGTATAACATTTTAGTTTTTATATTAAATGCTTATGGTATAATATCACTTGAAGGTACTCTATAAATTAAAGATCTATGTAGACTAGAAACTCTAAAATAACCAATAAAATAACAAAATAAAGAACTAGCTTATAAGCCAATAAAAGAAATAAAGTACAACCATAAAAGAAATGTACTACATTAATCTGAAAAACAGCAGAAAAAGGAAAAGAAGGAAAAAAGAACATATGAGACAAGGAGAAAAAATAGAATGACAGATTCAAACTTAAGTACATCAACAACCACATTAAATGTAAATGGCTTAAACACTGCAGTAAAAAAGTGGGCCATACTACCTTTAAGAAACACAGTTAAAAAAAAAAAAAGAAAGAAACACAGTTTAAATGTAAAGACACACAATGGGTGAAAAGTAGAAGGACAAGAAAATACATACCATGCTAATAACAGTAACCAGAAATGCTGAACTGGCTATTATTATTATAAACAAAGTAGATTTTTAAAGCAGAAGATATTAACAAGGATAAAGAGGTCATTTCATAATGACAAAAGTAAAAAAAAAAATCAGGAAGAAAAGGTTTATGTACCTAATAAGAGAGCTTTATAACACATGAAGCAAAAAATAAGAGAAATGCATGAAGAATAATCAAACCCACAGTCATTGTCAGACTACTCAGGAGAAAAGAGAAAAAATGTAAACTATGAAGAACAGAAATGAGAGGGGGGATACCATTTCAATTCCTACAGATGTGATATTAATAGAAAAATAAGAGAATATTAAGCTTTTTTCCCCAATAACTCGGACACAAAATATCAAAGTTCACCCAAGATGTAATAATAATAATAATAATAAAACATCTAAATAACCCTCTATCTATTAAAGCATTTAAATTTGTGGTTGAAATGTTTCCCATAAAGAAAACTCCAGGCCCACATACTTTCACTAGTGAATTTAGATCAAACAAATAAGGAATAATATCAATTCTATACAAACCCTTCCAGAATCTACCAAAAAAGGGGGGGATAACATCCTAACTCCTGCAATACCAACATTATCCTGTTGCCAAAATTGAACAAAGAACATTATCAGAAATGAAATAGATCAAAATCCCTCATAAACATAACTTAAACTGTTAACAAATTTTAGCAAATTATATCCAATAATCCTTAAGAATAATTCATCATGACCAAGTGTGGTCTACCATAACAGCTCGAGGTTGTTTTAAAATTCAAAAGTTCATGTACTTTGTCTTAAAAAAATAATACAGAAAAATCATTTGCTAACTTCAACAGATGCAGAAAAAAAAATCTGGCAAACTCTAACATCCATTCATAATAAAACAAAAAATCAGCAAACTAGGAATAGAGGGTAACTGCCTTAATAACCTGCTCATCTAAGAAAAACCTGCAGCTAACATCATACTTAATAAGATGCTTTATCCCATGGACTGGGAATAAGGCAAGGATGTCTGCTCTAACTTCTTCAACATGATTCTCTAACTCCTTACTTGTGCAGTAAGGTAAGAAAAATAAAATTCAAACTGACTGAAAAGAACCAAAATTGTCTTTATTCAGAGATAACATTATTTTGGGCATATACTCTGAAGGAAGAAGAGCTAAAACTTGTTAAGTTACCATCCATTTTAGGAAGTTAAAAATAAACAGCATATAACTACAAAAAAAAAAAAAAGGAGAAGAGCAGATTTCAATGAGATAGGAAAAAAATATGCACTTAGAAAGGATAAACAAAGGCACAGAATATTCATTAAAATAACTAAAAAGATTGTTAAGTTCCTGATGAGACTGATCAAGACAAAAGAGGGAAGATACAAATGATTACTATCAGGAATAAAAATAGAGTATCATTACAGATATTAAAAAAATTTAAAAGATATTATCTTTCCAAATGACAACAAATTTAAAAGAACTAGAAAAGTCACTAAGTATGTGCTACTTAGTGAAAAGAAACAAAAAATGTGAAGTGTCACATGACAATGAAAGAAATTAAATTAAACCTAGAATTTGAACACTTCCCATAAAGAAAACTCTAGATCTAAATCCAGCAAATTCTACTGCACATATATGGAAGAAAGAATGTCAATCTTACACAAATTCTACCTGAAAACAGAAAAAGAGAAAAGATCCCTTAATCCATTTTTTCAAACCTGAATAATGTAACACTTTATAAGAGCATGAGAAGAAAGGAAAACTGGGGCACTTCGGTGGTTCAGTTGGTTAAGCATGTGACTCTTTTTTTTTTTTTTTTTAAGATTTTACTTATTTATTTGACAGAGAGAAACACAGCTAGAGAGGGAACACAAGCAAAGGGACTGAGAGAGGGAGAAGCAGGCTTCCTGCCGAGCAGGAGCCTGATGTGGGGTTCGATCCTAGGTCTCCAGGATCATGACCTGAGCTGAAAGCAGTCACTTAACCAACTGAGCCACCCAGGCGCCCCCTAAGCATGTAACTCTTGATCTCAGCTCAGGTCTTCATCTCAGGGTTGTTGAGTTCAAGCCCTGTGCTGGGCTCCATGCTAGGCATGGAAACTACTTATAAAATAAAAAAAATAAATAAAAAGGAAAAGGAAGAGGAAGAAGAGAAAACTTTTTTATGAATAAAAAATATTAAGACAAATTAAACAATATATACGATGATAATACATCACAACAGAATAAAAGGAAAATTATATAATTATCTCAATAGATACAGAAAAAGCATGATAAAACCCAACATATATTGATGATAAACACCAAGGAATAACGGAAAGTTAATTTCTTAAAAAATTACCTGTAAAGAGCATACAGAAGATATAATAATTAGGAAAGCTTAAAAGGAAAACATTGGGAATAGAAAAAAGTATCCCATATGATTGTTCATATAGTCAAAGTAATCCACAAATAAAGTACTACAAATAATGGGTGAAGAGCATGACTGCTTAATACAAGGTCAACATACAAAAATCATCTGCATTTCTGTTCCAGAGACACAGAAAACAAAATATTCAATACCAGTTATGAGAATATTTTAAAAATCCTTATCTAGGAAAAAATATAAATAAAAAAGTAGATAAGACCTCTACACAGAAGATTATAGAAGAGAATTATAAAATAGCTAAAAAACCTAAATAAATAAAGGAATAGACTGAATTGAATACATTGAATATACTGAATGAATGAATCCCACAGATATTAATTCTCCCCAAACCCATCTATAAAATCAATAAAATTGCAGTTGAAATCACAATAGGATTTTACAACAAATGAGAAACTATCTCTAAACTGACAATTGAGATATTCAAAGAAACAAGGATAGCTATGACATTCTTTAAGAATAAGATGGGAAGACTCTATCTGTTGAATACTAAGTTCTACTATAAAACTACAGTAATTAAGGCACAAGAATATACAAGCAAATTAACGGGCTCAAAACAGCCCCAGAAATGGGTCATAAAGAAGAACATTTTATTTATGACAAGGATGGCACTGAAAAGCATCTCTTTAATAAATCATGCTGGACCAAATCATGCTGGTATTGTATGGAGGAAAAAAATGAAACAGGACCCCCGCTTCCCATTACACCCAAAAACAAATTCTAGGCAGATTACAGATCTAAATAAAATGGTTAAAACAAAAAAACTTCTAAAACAAGGATATCCTCATGATATCAGGGTAGAGGTATCAAGGTAGCTTCTTAAACAGGATATAAAAATATTAATCATAAGTGAAAAAGTTGATTTCTTAGATTCCACTGAAATTGAGAGAGGCTAAATTTCAAAGATAGGAGTGAAAGGCAAATAAGTATTTGCAATACATATAACAAGGGGCTCATATCAAGGACAGTCACAGATCAACCCATACAAGTCATTTTTTTTTTTAAAGAAACAACCTAATAGGCACACATGAGTTGAACAGGCACTTCACAGAAGACCATATAAAAACAAGCAATAAATATGCCAAAAAAAGTATTCAATCTTGATGGGAATTGGGGAATGTAAATTAAACTCATGAAACACTTGGACACATACATCAAAATGGCGAAAGTGTAAGACACGGAAAATATTCAGGGTTAGCTAGCATAGTTCGCCAATGGTGTCTGAGAATTCTTGTTGCTCCATATCCTAGCCCACCCAGTATTTTCCATCTTTTTCACTTTAGCCATTTTGATGGATGTATCCATCATCACTCACTTAGTAAGACTTCATATTATTATCTGCTAAAGCTAAACATGTAGAAATTCTACATTTATCTATATACACAACAGAAATACTGATAAGGTACATTAAGATTCAAATGCAAGAACATCTGAAGATTTATGAAAAACAATGAAAATAATTCAAATGTCTATTGACAGGAAAATAGATGAAGAAACTGTGGTCTACTCATTCCACAGAATACCACAGAGCAGTAAAAATGACAACGAAAACAAGTAAACCTCAAACGCAGTATCATTGACAAATCTCACAAAAGCCACCAACAACAAAACAATACATATTCCATGACTGATGGAATTCATATAAAATTCAAAGCACAGCAAAACTAACCTACAGTGTTTAGGGCTTTAAACTTAGGTGGTATAACTCTAAAGGAAAGAAAGGAAGTGATTTCCCAGAAGTCAAAACAGTAGTCACTTTTGGAAGGGGGCACATAATAACTGAGAGAGAACATACAGGCAACTTCCGGCATGACGGCAATGTTGGATTTCTTGTCCACAGATGTAGTTATAAAGGAGGTTAGCATGTAAAAGTCACTCGGCTACATATTTCTGTTTTGTGCACTTTTCTGGATATGTATTTCACACATACACAAGTATAAAAAGTTATCCAACCAAAACTTTCCTATAGCATACAATGATTTTATACAAGTTTATATTAATTTTAATCAGAGGAAGGGTAACAAAGGGAGTGAGCATGAAGGGTTGGAATGAACAATGGGAGTAGAGGTAGAGAATGTGGAAGTTTATCTTCCATAATGAGAAGCCAAAGTGCCTAAAACTGAAAATCAGGCATTTATTTTTTATTTTTTTTTTTTTTTAAAGATTTTATTTATTTGACAGCGAGAAACACAGCGAGAGAGGGAACACAAGCAAGGGTAGTGAGAGAGGGAGAAGCAGGCTTCCCGCCGAGCAGGGAGCCCGACATGGGACTCGATCCCGGGTCTCCAGGATCATGACCTGAGCCGAAGGCAGTCGCCCAACCAACTGAGCCACCCAGGCGTCCCTGAAAATCAGGCATTTAAAGATATTAAATACCAAATAATAAGCTAAGAAAGAGAAAAGTACTTGTCCTAGGGAAGGGAAAAAGAAAGAAAGAAAAAGAGAGAGAGAGAGAGAGAGAGAGAGAGAAGGGAAAAGGAAAAGAAAAAAAAAATCTTTAAAACAAAAAAAACAAACTACTCTTGCTCACTTCTTCACTTCTATCACATTCTGAGAAAGTCAGCATTAACACTCTGCTTGAAGGAAAGCTCTCTAAGCAGAAGTGACCGCCCCTGGCCCCCCAACTCTGATTACCTCATTTGCCACTCTTATGATGGGCATAAAAGATAATAATGGAAGAGAAACTCAACTTTTGCTTCTACCCACTAATGAAAAACAAAGCGGTAGATATAAATTAAGATATACAATGACATAAATAAAAAGAAAGTTTTTCCACTTGTAGATTACAGTGCATGAACTACTGGCAAACAACAGAATAGATACAGTATGAAAATATAAATTTAAACATTTCTAAATGTAGTTAAAAATAGGTAAAACTTTTAAACTCAAGATACACACAATTAACACACTAGTGTTGTCAAGGTGCCCCTAATTCATAAAAATTAGGTCAAAGACAGGACAATAAAATTATGTGAAATATGCTCATTTATCAGTTTCTAAATAAACCTGATTTATTTTTAACTGACATCTTAATTATCCATATTTACATCTGGAATATAACAACTTTTCTCTCTTTTAACAATCTGAGACAAACAAAATGTCATGATTACATATTAGCTATGCCTCCTCAGTTTCTACAGCTGAAATGTCAGGTCAATTACTTAGTAAGATTTAATTTTACCTTGTTTAATCTGTCCTTGCACAACATTACTGGAAGTTGGAGGGGAACCCCTTGCCTTAGAAAGGTCTGGGGTGCTTGGTCGAGGTGGCCTTTAAAAAGAAGAAAAAAAATATATATATATACACATATGCATTCATACTTTCATATTTCCAGAACCATTTAAAATATTAAACTTTCTAGTCCCAAATGAATTGCTAAAGAAACATATACAGAACATTTTCAATTTACCATTCTAAAAAGATATATTTTTCTGTTCTGTACCTATTTACATTTTCCTTTTCAAATTTTAATATACTGAATGATTAGCAAATAGCAAGTAAAAATTTATGCTTTATACTAATTTAATAAATACTTCTGAACAATTTAATGTACTACCACTGACAAATAAATATCATAATTAGTCCTTCATTCTTCAATACTAGCATGCTGAGATTTCAGCCCTCCCTACATGATTGGTCCAAATGAATTCATGGAACAGTACAGTCAGTCTAAGAGAATTCATATTTAAAATCTGAAAAAGGTAATAAGGCATTAGAAATCCTGAACTCCAGAGGCAGTCTGTCTCACTATGAATTCTAGTACTACTACTTAACGACTCGTGTGACCCTGGACACATTACTTAACCTGTGTCTTAGTTTTCTTATCTGTAGTAAAAGAATAATAATAATAATAAGTGCCTGCCTTGTAGGGTTGAGAGCATTAATGAAATAGTATCTACAAAGTAGTTACATCAGAACCAGATATTAGGTAAATACTACTTATTTGATTTTTTTTTTTTAAAGATTTTATTTATTTGACAGAGAGAAACACAGCCAGAGAGGGAACACAAGCAGGGGGAGTGAGAGAGGGAGAAGCAGGCTTCCCGCAGAGCAGGGAGCCCGATGTGGGACTCGATCCCGGATTTCCGGGATCATGCCCTGAGCCGAAGGCAGCCGCCCAACCAACTGAGCCACCCAGGCGTCCCTTATTTGATTTTTTAAAATGTCTCAATATGATCAACTCTCAATAAAGTATCATAAAACCACAGTTTAAAAAACTGTCTTCATGACTTCTGGAAAATAGGTAATAGCAAATCAAGTTAGATATTCCTGAAATATTAAAATAATAGTCTCCTACAATTAAAAACGTTTCTTCTCTTCCAACTGAAAAATTCTGACTACACTTATCAGAAAATTTTGAAGCTAATTACTGAACACCATCATTCATTAGTCATAAAGAAGCATTTCAACCAAATATAACACTTTGAATTAAAAGTCAATGCAAACTTTAAGTAGATACAATTCTAAGATTATATTCTAAGAGCTAGTCCATAATTTACTTATTAAATCTGAACTACTCAGTTTAAATAGGTTTACAGTAAGTTTGAGTGAAGATTAAACTGCTTTAAATCATGCATGTTGGGGCGCCTGGGTGGCTCAGAGGGCTAAGCCTCTGCCTTCGGCTCAGGTCATGATCTCAGGGTCCTGGGATGGTGCCCCACATCAGGCTCTCTGCTCAGCAGGAAGCCTGCTCCCCCTCTTTCTCTACCTGCCTCTCTGCCTATTTGTGATCTCTCTCTCTGTCAGATAAATAAAATCTTAAAAAAAATCATGCATGTTGTGTTTTAAAATTTCAAGGGGAAACACTAGATGACATCATAATCTAAGGTGGGCAGAGACAAAAAAAAAGTAATAAACAGAAAAATAAAACATGTTTTATTCTTTTTTATTCTTTTTTTGAAGTGTGAGAATAAAATCAAACTATCATGGTCACACCTGGTAGGACCCTTCTTCATATGATCACCAATAAAAGTTGCGTTGGTCATACTCATTAACGTATTTGCCAAAGATATGACAGACAGGAGATGCTGTGTGGTGACGGCTCGGGACACTCCGTAAGTTCCCTTTCCAACGCTCTCGGTTGCTGGCAGCTTCCTTCCTACTTCTGCTTTCCCATATGACAGTTTCCGAGCAGGCTGATTATAACCAGGAAGCATCAGGGACATATGACCTCCTCGCGACAGGAGACCAAAAGATACTGGGCAGTGCGGTTTCAGCATTCCAAGGCGATCAAGACAAACTCCATCCAAGACTTCATTTAAACCCCAGGCATGAAGACACGACATGAACAATTTTGCAGTGTCCATGGTTAAATTATATTCTAATAGGGTCAATGGCTTAGATTTGCTGGCCCGATACTCTGGATCACTTTCTTCTCTTCTCTGCCTCATCATCTCCTCATCCTCCTCTTCATCATCAAGGAGATGTTCCTTTATGTTCTCTTTGATAGTTTCTTTCACTTGTTGGAAAAGAACTGCTGCTCGTTTTCCAGTTAGAAAAGAACCCCCTTTGTCTGAACTGCCAGATGCTTTCTGCAAATTCTCTGGGGAAATAAGCGCAGTATTCGGCCTAGAGGCTTCTTCAGTCAGGAGTTGAATAATCAACGCTTCCACATCAAAGAAAAGCACATGTATGTCTGGGTCTGTTAGGTTTGTCTTTATTGCTTGAACCATCAGGGAGTTATGAGAATATTTAGGCAAATTTCCCTGCAAAAAAACATTTTTAAAAAACGGTTATACTACAAAGTATTTAAATGCATACATTCATGAGTGAGCAATAAATATAGGAATTGAAAGCATATTAAGCTGTTTTTTCAGGTACCTCTATCATTAAGACGAACACAGGAACTCTGCTATCAGCAGCATATAAAAGATGTGAATTTATATGAGAATTTTATGCTGAAACAATTATAAAATGGTCAATTTTTTTAAAACGAGAAAAAATTGTCATACAAGAGATTAAAATTTGTTTCAATAACCTCTATGCAAAGTCTCTGAGCATGAACTACTGGTCCACCTGAAAGAAGAATCCATTTACCTCGGCGAACCGTCCCTTTAATTGCTGTACCATCAAATCCCTCCTTTTTCCACTTTACCTTCACTCCTTCCCTGGTCACAGATTCCTTTCCCTCAATAGAGAACATGCTCAGGTCTACTTAGATTCTCACAAAGAGTGTTATCCTTTGACCATGCTCCCTCTTCTACTGATCTCTCTCCTCTTCCACTGCCCCTTCTAGCCAAATGTACAGAAAGTAGGAGGCTAATTCAAAGAAACTCTCAGTCCCGCTCCTCCTCAAGCTCTTTGCAGTATCTGACATTGTTATTTTTGCTGGGTGAGTGAGAGAGAAGCATAAAGAAAAAAACTAAAAGCCACCTTTCCCAGCTTCCCTTCCTGGTGAGCCTTCTAATTCTGACCACCTTTCTAAGCAGTCAGCTGCCTTAAAAACTCATCCTTCCTCCCACGTTAGGACTAACACCTGTTGCTCCCTAATTTCCATCACCAACCAGACCAGCCTCTTGGAGTTTCAATCCTCTACTTAAAACTGCTTGTATCTAGAAGTCCCATAGCACCTCACGGTCAATGTGTCCTGATGTCCACGCTGCCACTGAGCCTGCTGTGCCTGCCAGACCGTTGGTGGAGAATCATTCCTCTTCCATTCTATCCCCTCATCACTGTCATCACATTCAGACCCTTATTTTCTCATCTCAGTGGGGTTCACTGCCCCTAGTCTCTCCTTAGTCCAACGCAACTCCACAGAGCCACAAGACTTCTTTCTGAAGCACAAATCCATCACATCACTCTTTGCCAAAAAAGCTAACATTATCATGGTTATGAAGAGAAATGAAAATACAGATTAAAAAACTGTATCAATATACAGGTGAATATATCTGATCTCAAGATGAGAAGGAGCTTTACAAACACACTTAAATTTAAAATTCACTACTATAAAATTCACTACTCTAAAAATACTAAAAGGTAAGTAAGAAAGAGGAAAATGTGCCAGAAATAAGACAAATAGGATTACAATCTATACAAATATTTCTTAAAATCACCGAGAAAAATATTAATGCCCAAATAAGAGGGAGAATACCATAAAGATCAAGGACAATTCACAGTAAAAGAAACAAAAAAGTCAATAAATACAGGAATAAAACAGCTCAAACTAGTTGTCAAGGAACTAACTGTTAAAACAACTACAAGATACCATTTATAAAATTGGCACACAGTAAACAGTAAAAACTCCTTATCCAGGAATGACAATGAAAGTGAAACCCACACACTGCAGGTGTGAATTTTAATAGCAGCCTTTTAGAAGAGCAATGTAGCAAAATACACTGTGAGACCTTAAGATAGTTTGATCCAGTGCATTTACTTCTAGAACCCTATCCTCAATACTCAGAAATACAGACATGGATTTATGTACAAAGATGTTCAGTGAAATGGTAGTCATTATTTTAAATTGAAGCCTAAATAATCTAACAATAAGGAAACAGATAAATAATTTAAGTGTAGCCATAAAATAGAATAAATACTGCAATCTCTACAAATCATGCTTTCTGGGCACATTTAACCATATGGCAAAATTTCCTTTTCCATTTTTTTTTAAAGACTTTATTTGAGAGAGAGAGAAAGAAGGAAAGAAAGAGAAAATGAGCGGGGGAGGAGCAGAGGGAGAAGGAGAAACAGACTTCCTGCTGGCTTGATCCCAGGACCCTGGGATCATGACCTGGGCTGAACACAGATGCTTAACCAACTGAGCCACCCAGGCCGAACACAGATGCTTAACCAACTGAGCCACCCAGGCACCCATACTGTTCCAATTTTAAGTGAGATAAAATTACACACACACACACACACACACACACACACACACACACACACTATAGTTCTGATTTCATTTACTGAATGCTTAGGTATATATTTGAGCATGATGAGAAACACTGGGAAAAATACATGAAAATACTGGTAATTATATTTTGTGATGGAATTATAGAATATTTTCTTTTTTCTTTATATTTCCCTATATTTTTAAAATGGTATATAGTCACTATATATTATTCTCATAATCCAAAAATAAAGCTCCAGGCAAGAATACAAAGTATTTGTATTCAAATACAAACATTTGAGGCCTCTTATGGTCTGATACCAAATGTTTTTCCAGCTTTAACAAGCAGGCTCTCATACCATGATCACGGTCTCCCACCCATTAATCCTCTTCTTTACTCCTTTGCCCAAAATATTCTTCTTTGTTCTATTCTAATCCCTTCTCTTCCACAGAGATCCTATTCTCCCAAGGAAAGTTAGTCCACAGTGATCCAGCTCCCATAACATTTTAGATCTACTATGCATCACAAATGTAACACCTTGGCTATGTTGATACAGTTAGGCATTTTACATATTCACATATTCCTGTACTCTATGGGAACTAACCATATTTTTTACTCATCTTGTGTAACCCTATCAGAGTACCTGGTAGAATGAACAAAGGACATTATAAAAAAATATAAAGTTATTTTAAATTGCTAATCAACTCTTCTTTCACAAAAGTATAACAAATCTCCCTAATTGGTCTCTCTTCTGTTTCAATCTTCCTCCCATCTGACCACGTTTCTTCCTAGCTGAAGGGGCTTCAACAGCATTTTATAATCCAAGGATACAATTTTTGCAAAGCAAAGACTTCTTTGCAAAGCACAAAACATTCTCCAAAAGACAACACTGCCTACTCCTCCAATTTCATCTCTAGCCATAACCCACATATCTTCTTCTACAGCTCAATGAAATGACTCGTATTTTTTTTCTTTATTTTTATTTATTTGGGAGTGAGCATGAGGAGGAGGAGGATGGGCACAAGGAGAAGCAGACTTCCTGCTGAGCGGGGAGCCTGATGGGGGGCTCAATTCCAGAACCCCAGGATCATGACCTGAGCCGAAGGCAGATATCTACCCAACTGAGCCAACCAGATGTCCCTAAACCACTTCTATCTTCCAGAACCATTCAGTGTCACAAGTTTGTGCCTTTGCTTATGCCAGGATGATGCTCCTTTCTCATTCTTCCTACAACCCCTTAAGTCAGACTTTACCCATCCTTTGAGAGGCATTTCCTGTTAACTAGACTTCCTGTGGTGATCATTTCACAATATATACAAATATAAATCATTACATTGTAAACCTGAAACTAATATATGTCAATTATACCTCAATTAAAGAAATATGTAAAAAAAAGTCTCAAGTAGCTGCTCTTTCAAAAAATATTTCCATAATTATTATTAATTCTGCCTCCTTTGCTTAAACCTCTGTTCTGAACTGAATCATGTTTAAAGGAAGATAGGAAATAATTTCTAAATCACAGCTTAAGAACCTAAAGAGTGTAATAATATAAATTTATATTCTACAAAACATGATTTTAAAAAGTCAAGACTTTCTGAATTTCATCCTCATATTTAATTCATTTGTTACACATTCACCTGTGTTTGTGCAAGACACTGGAGATACAAAGACAAACAAGATGATTTCCTAGTCATGGAACTCAAACCTCATAGATACATAATGGCATGTAAAGACACCATGATAATGTAGTAAGAATGGTGCTCTGAAAAAAGGACTGCAAGGAACAATAAGGAACACAACAGAGAATGCACCAACTCTACCCTGGGTGACCAGGAACAGCCTCTCCGAAGGGGTAACTATCAAAGGGCAGAGAGAGAGAGAGAAATGTGAAAAAGAATAAAGGCAGGAGAAGTGACAGGATGGATGTTGATGAAGCCACAGATGACCAAGAGAAAGAATGTAAGGGTTGGTTCACTGAGAACACAGAGGTTCACACTAAGGCTTTTGAACTTTATCTTGCAGGCTTGGGAATCATTAAAGAAGTGCTTCTCTCAGCATCTCTGGTATTATTTATTAAAATACAAGTTCCTCAGCCTGATATTGAGACTGAATCAGTACATGTAGACCTGAATGGATCAGACCCTGCCTAATGAGAACCCCAGACAACTTCATGCTGTAGTACAGCTTGAGAACTATCATCCAAAGGCTTTAAAAGAGTCGAATAACATGATCAAATTTAATTTTATAGATGTTCATCTACCAGCAGTGTTGGCTGAAAAGATCAAAGTCATGAATATAAATTGGGAGGAAATGGAAGCCATCCAGATGAGGTAAGATAAATATGCAACAGTACTAAGAATGTAGAAGATGGGATGGGATGAAGAATGTGTACATTACCCTTTTATTTCTAACACCACTGCACTGCATATTTGCTTTTCCAAATGCTGACCATGTAATGTCAAATGCTATGCTTAATGCTTTGTGCCTACTGACATTAATTTGAAAAAATTATTTATAATACATTATATCTAATATATTGTTGATATGAAAATTAATATTGATAACTACCACATACTAAGTTGCTGCTATGGTCCAGGCACTATGCTGGGCATTAGGGTTCATAAAAATCACAGAAAAAAGTAAAACATCATCTTAATATCAACTTTAGGTAGATAGGCATGTCACTACGTATGAGGGAAAAGGTTAATAACAGCATCAGGTAAAATCAAAAGCCCACCACAGTACCTTAGTAAATATTTTCTTTCCATTAAAGATCTACAAAATTCTATTAGGAGAAAGGGAGATTATTACTACCAAAGAATATAAAATCAAACATGTTTGGTAAAGAAATTATTGAGGCAGCAAGAGTGGCTTGAGGAAAAAAGAAGGCAAGAGTGAGGACGTAAGTTCGGCTTTTAAGCTCTCTCCTCTGATGTCAACCACATCTGTGCCCCTTTCAGCACCCCGAGATCCGCTCTGGTTCTGTCTCTTTCCGGGAAGTGCACGAGCAGACAGCCCATGTGCTTGGACAACTGAAAGGTTATCTAGTGTCTGGTACCATGATATCCAGATGTGACTGTGTGTGACTCCCCTTATCACAACCTCTCAGTGCTGCTGATTGTGTCACCATGGAAAAACCGTACCTACGAACGAGCCACAGTCAGAAAAAGAGGGTGAAAAGCAGCAATAATAAAAGCAGATGAGACTAGAGGGAGACTGAAGGAAGGAAGGAGAAACTGACTCATCCCCAAGTCCCACATATGACCCGTAACATCTGTCAATGGATTCTACTGACTTAAAGGCTTATTACAACAAAATACAGATATCCTGCAAAGTTGTGGGGGTAACACTTCAGCTAAATGCAAGGAGATGGCAGAGTTTATCACAGGCACATCTAATATTCTAATATGTCACACTAAGATTAAAGAGAAATGAGCAGAAACATCTAAACATCTATTAATCAGAAGATTAATCCTGATTCAAGCCCAGGTATTTTGCATATATATATATATATGATATTGACCTAAGAGATCCTTATATATCTAGAACAAACTAACTCATTCAAATCATCTTAAAAGTCTTAACAATTTCACATACAGGTTTTACCTAATTCTGGAAATATTTTAACATTCCTGTTAAAGTAAAATGCTTGTTCTGTTACCTTTATTAAGAACATCTGAATTGAGTGCTTGCAAATTCCCTTTTACTTTATCATGGCAGAAGGTTAATTCAACAAATACTTGCGGAGGGTCTGTTATATGCAAGATGCTTAGAATAAAATAAAGCCTTTGTACTTAAGGCAATGATTTCAAAACTAACTTGACAAATGGCAGCAAGAAAAGCTAAATCATAAAATATATCCAAATGAAATGGTCTCAAATTTGCTAGTAAAACTCAATCATAAATGCAAAAGATACATAATGTACTTTAAAAAGCTAATAAGACAGATATATTTGACATTTCCATTGCAAGCACTAAGCCTATTACAACATTATATTTTCCGTATATTGGAAAATACAGATTTATCCATTTCAAATACTAAATAAAGCATTGGACTTAAAATATTACAGAAATGCAGCAACAGGAAAAAAATCATTGGATTGCTTGCTCATCACTGCAAGCGTCACGTCAAGAGTAGCAAATAAAATTGTATCTCAAGCGAAAAACCCAAGGAAAATGACAGAACTATGATCAGAAGATTAATCCTGATTCAAGCCCGGGTATTTTGCAGTACATGGACACACATGCACACCATAAGCAGCACTGCCAGCAATAAGAAAACTTAAAACCTGCAAAGGAGAAAATGTGGCTGTATCCCTGTTATAACATTTACCATTATTACATATTTGAATACATGCTAGGTTAAATCATATCTGCTGAAACACCTGGTAGCTCTGTCCCCCTAAAACCAACATTACAGTGATATTTTTTAGGCATATGTCATTTTATCCAATGAATTAGAGAAATTTAGAATGTTGGCAATAATTTTACTCTTGCATCATTCACTTCAATGGCCCTGATTTTAAAACTTATTTCTGAATCATTTTTTAATGTCATAGTTTTCAGGACTATTTCTGAAGCTAACTAGAAAAATAATTATTTTTCCTGAAAAAGCATGGAGTCCAATCTAGAATATCATATAGTCCAGATTTCTACCTAAACATAAATTTGATTTATGCCAGCGAGCACTAAACATCAGCTGATTCTGGGGCGCCTGGGTGGCTCAGCTGAAGACACTGGGGGTGAATTGTCTGCCTTTGGCCCCGGTCATGATCCTGGGGTCCTGGGATCAAGCCCTGCATTGGGCTCCCTGCTCCATGGGGAGTCTACTTCTCCCTCTCCCTCTGCCTTTTTCCCCAGCTTCTGCTCTCTCCCTCTCTCTCTCAAGTAAACAAAAATCTTAAAACAAAACAGCTGCTGATTTTGATGCTAAAATATAAAGCAGATGAATAAATAATTTTTTAAAAATCAGAATCTGCTTTGAAACCAGAGACTGAGGATATTAAGACTAGGAAATGTTGTATGTCTAACATACATATACACACATACATGCTTCTATAAATATCAACACTGAGTCCTAAAATAAAATATAGGAAAAATATGTGACAAATATATGTATGTGACAAATAATAATATGACATTTCATAAAATAATTATTTAGGTGTCATATTTGTAAAGCATGATCTTTATAATTTTTGATTTCCTAAGAACAGTATAATAAACTGGTTTATCACCTAAGAATATTCTGGCAGAAAAAATTAAACAATTGTATTCCCGATTATGGATAGGATATTCTATTGAATAAATATCTTTAGGGAGGCCTGGGTGGCTCAGTCAGTTAAACATCTGCCTCAGAAAAAAAAAAAAAAGAAAAGAAAAAAGAAAAAAAAATCTGCCTTAGGCTCAGGTCATGATCCCAGGGTCCTGGGATTGAGTTCTGCATTGGACTCCCTGCTTCCCCCTCTGAATGCTGTTTGCCCAACTTGTGTGCTCACTAGTGTGCTCTATTACAAATGGATAAATAAAATCTTTAAAAAAATTAATAAATATCTTTAAAAGAACTTCTGATGCATAATGTTAAATGAAAAAGGTTCAATGAATAAAAACACACTGATGTCTACATGTGTTTTTAAAATATTCTAAAATTAGCTAAGAGAAAAATCTCACCACTTACTGTAAGAATATATGGTTTTAATGTTAATGATTTTTTTTTTAAAGAAAAAAAAATTATTTATTTGACAGAGAAAAACACAGCCAGAGAGGGAACACAAGCAGGGGGAGTGAAAGAGGGAGAAGCAGGCTTCCTGCCGAGCAGGGAGCCCGATATGGGACTTGATCCCGGGTCTTCCGGATCATGACCTGAGCCAAAGGCAGTCGCTTAACCAACTGAGCCACCCAGGCGCCCCTTAATGTTAATGATTTTAAATACAGTTGACCCCTGGAGGACATGGAGGTAAGGGGCACTGATCCCCTTATCCCCACATGCACTAGAAAATCTGAATGTTAACTTCTGACTCCCCAAAAACTGAGCTACTAACAGTCTAAATTGTTGACCAGAAGCCTTACCAATACCAATAACATAGTGTCAATTAACACATATTTTGTATATGTATTAGTGTATTCTTACAATAAAGAAAGCTAGAAAAAAGAAAATCATGAGGAAGACAAGATAGATTTACAGGACTATACCATACTGAAAACAATCCACATATAAACGGACATGGTACAGGTCAAACCCGCGAGGTCAACTGCATAAGGAAAAAAGGAAGGAAGGGAGGGAGAAAGAAAGGAAAACTACCAAGAAAATGTATGTAAGACTGAAATGGATATTTGCTGCCCTCTGCTGTCGTATTGCTGTTACATACTACTAAGGTGTAAAGCACTTCTTTCTGACTCCATTTAAGTTAAAACTAGACAATACACTTACCTTAAATATTTGATTTTGGATCGGAGATTTTATGACTCGGCATGGATGAAAATATACTCAGAGCTGAGATTATTTCACTTCCTTCCACGTGTTTTCATTAACAAGTGTATTAAAAAGCATAAACCAAAAGGGGATATTTGAGAGCTTTTAAGGTTTAATGCTATACAATTTAGGTCACATGACATAAAATGTAAATGACTCAGAAGTTAGTTATATGTATTAAATATAAATATGTCATGCCTGGTATAGAGATCTCTTCTTGTTTGTTTTACTATTATTTTATTTTTGCAGTGTTCCAAGATTCATTGTTTATGCCCTGTACCCAGTGCTCCACGCAATTTGTGCCCTCAATATCTACCACCAGGCTCACCCATTCCCCCACACCCTTCCCTTCCAAGACCCTCAGATTGCTTCTGAGTCCAAAGTCTCTCATGGTTCATCCCCCTCTCTGATTTACCCCAGTTCACATTTCCTTTCCTTCTCCTGCTGTCCTCCGTATTACTCCTTATGCTCCACAAGTAAGTGAAACCATATAATATTTGAGTTTCTCTGCTTGGCTTATTTCACTCAGTACAATCTCCTCCAATCTGGTCCATGGTGCTACAAAAGTTGGGTATTCATCCTTTCTGATGGAGGGACAATATTTCATTGTATATATGTACCACGTCTTTATCCATTCATCTGTTGAAGGGCACCTTGGCTCTTTCCACGGTTTGGCGATTGTGGCCATTGCTGCGATGAACATTGGGGTACATATGGCTCTTCTTTTCACTACATCTGTATCTTTGGGGTAAATACCCAGTAGTGCAATTGCAGGGTCACAGGGTGGCTCTATTTTTAATTTTTTAAGGAATCTCCACACTGTTTTCCAAAGCAGCTGCACCAGCTTGCATTCCCACCAACAGTGTAAGAGGGTTCCCCTTTCTCCGCAGCCTCTCCAACACTTGTTGTTTCCTGTCCTGTTAATTTTGGCCATTCTGACTGGTATAAGGTGGTATCTCAGTATGGTTTTGATTTAAATTTCCCTGATAGCTAATGACGAACATTTTTTCATGTGTCTGTTAGCCATCTGTATGTCTTCTATGGAGAAGTGCATCTTTATGTATCCTGCTCATTTTTTGATATGATCATAGAGATAATATTTTCTAAAGATATTTCTACAGGCCATGTCTTACTGGATAATGTTTGAATAATAATAACATCCAAATGGTATTAATATATTAAGAGATTAGAAGATTAATATATTAAGATTCCATAATACCATCACAAAAGAGATTACGTTGTAAGTCTTCCCAAATGACCAAGTCACCAAAATCACAAGACTAGGAGCCCTGGGAGCTGGGGCACCCCCACTCCTCCATTAGATAGGCCTTTATATGACTCACTTAACGTCTCCTGCATCAATTCCTCTGTCTCCTAAAAAGAGAAGAGATGATGCAAAAGTAAACAGCCAACACAACAGCATTCCCTTCACTGGTAAAGCTGGGACAATAAAACCCAGCTCATTTTATCTCAAATGAATGTTAAAGACAATGTGAAAATAAGTGAAGGAAGGGAGGGAGCAAAGGAAGGAAGGAAGAGAGAGAGAGAGAGTGGGGGGAGAAAGGAAGGAGGGAGGAAGGAAGGAAAGAAAAGAAAAAGAAGGAAAAGAAACTCTTGGGAGAATAAAAAGTGCTCCCAGGCTAATGTAACGTCCTGGGTATTCCAAACCCTTAACATATTTGTGAATGAAAGGAAATGAAAGGATATTCTGAGAAGTCAACTTACTAAAAGAAAAGCTAAGACTAATAATGGCAAAATGAACAGGAGAAAAGAAAAGAGCTTTAATCCACCCAGGGTCACAGTGGTGAGCAATCTCCAATTTCAGAAATACACTCAAGCAGATCCTAACCTGTTTTAACCTTCTTCTCTCACGGCTGCTGGCCTGGGCACATGGCCCTCTACGCTCTCTCTGCCCCCTCACTGTCCCCACCCACAGCAGCACAGTGTCTTCTCTGCCTGGGATGCTCTCTCCCCACTCTGCCTTTTGGTATCAAGCCTCCGCGCAAATACCTCTCTTCAGAGATGTCTTTCCAACAGCTCATCAGGTCAGTCATCTCCTGAGGGCTCTCTCCCACTTGGTTCATATTCTAGGTAATATAAAGCGCACCACAATGAACTGCCCACTCCTCTCCCTCATGAGAGCAGGAACCCTTAGGCACCAGGACCTGCTGGGTCTGGATGTGATTCATGCACTCTCCAGCTGTTGGAGCTCAGGTCCAGCTCCTAGCGCACACTCAAGGTGTGCTGAAGGAATGAAATCTGTTTATCATTCAATCAAGAGTATTTAAACTAGTGTGTGCTGAATATCTACTGTGATAAATGTGTGAAAACATGTTGCCCATGTGACTTCATTACAACCTTATTACCTCCATTTTAAAGCTAAAGCCCAATGAAAGGCAAGAGGTAAACCGGTCCATTAGAGGAGTCACAGAGCCAGTCATTATTCAGGACACAGAAGTCACGGTCCTCTGGCATCTGCCAGACTTCTAGATATCAAGAGCTTCTCAGCATTGGTTTTGCAGAGATTCTAGAGATGGGGGTCAGGGAGATAAATCCACTCCATATTAATCAACCCTCAAACTCTGGGTTATTCACGGTGATTCAATGAATACTTTGTGCCGGGCACTGGAAACATAAGCAGGAATACATCGAACAGTCCTCTGAGGAGCTCTTAGACTGATACAGAGCAACAGTTCTCAGCCAGAGGTGACTTACCCCTCACCCTCAAGGGACATTTGGCACTGTCTGGAGACATGACTGAGTCACAAGTGGGAGAAGGTGCTAATGGCATTTAGAGGGTAGAGGCTGGGGGTGCTGCTAAACATGACACAGTGTAGAGCCAGGCCACAGAACAAAGGACGATCCAGTCCCAAATGCCGACACTGCTGAAAGTTAAGAAACCCTAAGACACAGAAAACAGACACGTAAGCAAATGTATCTCCTTGTTTCCATGTACTGGTCCCGAATTAGTACGGGGATAGAAATGTAAAGCAAATGCCAGAGTGTCAGAGAAGATCCATATGACTGCTAGACTTGGCGGCATTACCTGAAAACGTCAAGACCGTTTGCGGAGACATCGGTCACAGAACTGAGGCTCATGGGAGCATGGGGAGTCAGCCGGGTGAGTAGGAGCTAGCCGTGAAGGCAGGTGGAGGGGGTGAAGGAGACATGGGTAGTCCAAGCCCGGCAACTAGCAAGTACTACATTTATTGAAATACAGACTGGGGAACCAAGTTACAGTGCACTGTGGAAAACTAAAATCCCTATTTATGCTGATAAATCCCCTCCTTTCTTTTTTCTACACACTCTTTCTTCGCAGCCATCCACCACCCTGAGAAAATATCACTCTCACCAAGGCTATCTACCACCAGGTGTGAGTGTAATTACAAAAAATAAGCATCTTCATTCAAACTAAGAGAAAGATATGCGGAAGACCACGGAAAGACCTCCGGATACACATGGTACAGAATTCCAACCACAACCACTACAACCAATTATACTTCCTATCCTTGGACACGGCAATAAACTGCCTCCCTGAGATGACTGTGTGATTAATACACTTCCATCCAAGGTTAACTGTAAGGCCTGCAACACTATGACATATAAATCATCTTATGAATGTCATATGGGAAAGGTTTTTTTTAAACTTTAAAATTATTGTCACTAGCTCAAAGCCCTGATTGCCACCTCTCATTCTAGAAGATCTCACCATCTATACAGTAGGTCGGTGATTTTTCAACCTATGGTCAGCAGCCCTGGGTGGGGGAGGGGTCTCCTAATGGATATAAAAAGATTTGAAGCAGTAGGGCAAATGACACAATGTTAAACATAGAGCCTCGAGAGTAATAAGGTGAGTTACTACAGTTACATGTGCTAATTATGATACAGGTGCCAGTTTTAGATGTTACAATTTGAAGTTACTAGAGGACTATAGCTTTCTAGACTTTCAGTACTGAACTTAGATGTTCCACAATCACAAAATGCAGAGCACTGGTACAAAGTTTCTACTGCATATGAATGTATGAATTGTTCATAGAAGAGATGTGTTGGTACCAGCACACGGTAAGTGCTTGTTTTCAACTGCTTCTATTCTTGCTTTTAAATAAGTTCCCAGTAGTTTCATTACTTTGTTTTGGGGTTTTTACGTGCATCAACAGTGTTTTGCACTATTATTTTTTAAAAACAAGAATAAGACATGTTTGAGCCTTACTGTTTGTTCCCCAGTCAGCTGCCAGAAGGGACTGTCCTCTCTTCTCACAGAAGGCTCACCCAGAGAAAAACAGGAAGTACCGGAAAGTGGGCTTCTGGGTCTTCTGTGCCAAAGATGGAGACCAAAGATGCCCTCCCAACTCCGTGGCTGTCTCAACTCCAGCCCACTTCACCTGAATGTGTCCTCACCTCAGAAATCTTTTTTTTTTTAATTTTTTTAATTTGAGAGAATGAGAAAGAGAAAGATGAGAAGGGGGAGAATCAAAGGAAGAAGCAGGCTCCCCGCCGAGCAAGGAGCTCGATGCGGGACTCGATCCCGGGTCTCCAGGATCCTGACCCAAAGTTGAAGGCCGATGCCCAAACAACTGAGCCACCCAGGCACCCCTCACCTCAGAAATCTTGAGTATTAGTATCCCTACACTGACCACAATCTTCTCGAGTTGCAGACCTTCCATCGTTCCAGGGCAGTGGTTTGCACAACAGCTATGCATTTCAGTCACCTGAGGAACGTCAACATTCCCAGTGCACAGGCTGCATGCACACCAATTCAATCACAAAGCCCATGAGAAGAAGCCAGGCACCAGTAGTTTTTAAAGATCTTCAGATGATTTCAATTTGCAACAATTTGAAAACCATTATCATAGAGGCATTCAGTCCTTGGATTCCACAATTTTGTCAAAAACTATCAGCTTCATCTCTTTTGCACTCCTTCCCTAACAAGCCCAGAACTATCTGGTTAATCATATCAATCTCTTACAACTACATCCTCAGGGCCAAAATTGACCTGTGAATTACAGAATTGCAATTCAGGAGTGGTGGTAAAATTTACCTTCTACTTTATCCTGTATCTTTACTACAGCTAATTACAGCCCATTACAACTAAAAATTCACAGTCAATCCTCTTATCTCCAGGTTCTCCTCTCTCTCCTCTATCTCTAGCTCTCTCATCAAGTCCCTACCCAGATTTTAGCCACCCTCAGACAATCTTACCTATAACCTCTTGGAAAAATGTGAAGGTTTTAGGAATGTTCACTCTTCAATTGCCATCCACTACACACAGAAACATATACCCACAGACATCCAGTCTGCCCTGCCTCTCTTCAATTTGAGAAAATAAAGTCTTTCTCCTCCAGGTGGAAGCAAACTGCCTTCCCTCGGCCTTTGCAATCTGCCACTCTCTCATTTCCTGTGAAGCTGGCTTCATCCAATTACCTCTTCCCTACGCTAATCTAGAATGTTCCTCTGTCTACTGGCTCTTTATCCCTAATCTACAAACATTCTCATCCCTTGCAAACTGCATTTTCCTCTAACTATTCTTTTTCCTTCCCTTATCAAAATTCTGAAAGTATCCCACATTTGCTGCTTCTATTTTCACACTTCCCAGTCACTCCTGAACCCACCACCCTCAAGCTTCTGTCCCTAACATCCTAAGGAGCAGTTCTGGAAAAGGGTACGCAGGACCTCACTGAAAAACACATTTCAAGCCTTCCAATACTGAACATTTATTGCATTTGATACAACTAATCACTCTTTACCCTTCTTGAAATTCTTGATCCCCTCAGTTTGCAACTCAGCACATTCTCCTGGTTCTCCTCAAACTCTTCACATTCCTCCAAATGGTTTCTACTTCCTCCCCTTAAGGTTAGTAATCCCAAGAGTCAATCTCTCAGCCCATTTGCTACCTCTGAATAATCTCATGGCCTTCCATGGTTTTAAGTACCAGGTGTCCAAAGGAGATTCCTCAATCCATATACCCACACCACACCTCTCCATCATATACAGAGCAACTCATCATCTTCCATAAAACCTGATATCACACTTGATAAAGCCAATTTCTATTCAATCACCCAATCAGAAAATCTGAGTCAACCTCACTCACCACGTGCACCTAATTAATCACTAGGTCCTGCCAAATATCACTCACAAACAATTCTTGAATTTAAACTCTCCTCTACATTCCCTTGTATTTGTTGCACATATTTGCTCGCATACAAAATTCTTTTTGAAGGAAGGATTCTAATGCAATTTTGTTTTTTTTTTTTAAGTGTGAAAGCCACAGAGGTAAAAGATAAAGTTTAGGCAGCGCCTGGGTGGCTCAGTTGGTTAAGCGACTGTCTTCGGCTCAGGTCATGATCCCGGAGTCCCAGGATTGAGCCCCACATCGGGTTCCCTGCTCGGCGGGAAGCCTGCTTCTCCCTCTCTCACTCCCCCTGCTTGTGTTCCCTCTCTAGCTGTGTTTCTCTCTGTCGAATAAATAAATAAAATCTTAAAAAAATAATAATAAAGTTTAAGCACCTTCACATGGTAAGTATGGCTTAGCCTCATTTCACACCACTTCCTGTATCTCCTCTCTTCAATCTTCTAGCAATGCTGAACAAACATCATTCTCCGCACTTCCCTCTTTGCATCTGCCATTCCAGAACATACTGCAACCCACCTCCATCCATCACCTGACTACATTCTACTCATTCTTCAACGTCCCCTCCTCCAAGAAGCCAATCTTGATCACCTCAGGCTAGTCCAGCTCTCCGCAATACTTTCTGCATCAGCCATCTCACTTACTTCTCTACATTGTATTTATCGGACTATATTTCCTGAGGGTAAATATCATGTCTTATTCATTTTGGCTCTCCAGGGCCAAACACAGTACCTAGTAGTCAATAAATGTTTACTGAACTAGACTGATTCAATTATTTTCTAACAGAGACTATAAAAGTCAAGAAGTTTGAAAATCTTTTCTATAGTCTAATAAAGAACAGATATTTCAAGCATATTAGAAGAAATTATTTCTTACCTAAGGTACTAACACATTAGTATTTAGCTACAAATCTTTATACTTTCCTCAAATTACTTCAAAATACCTCAAGTTCCCAAATAAGAGTTAAATATAAAGTATCATACACAAGAGCTAGAAAGATCTGGCTGTTGAGAAGGTCGTAGGGTTAAATCTATCTACTATTCCTATTCTCTCACCAGTCTGCCATTTGATTTATTATGTGAGATGGTAAAAGGAATTTCTCCTTCGCTATATCTCATGTACACTGAACAACAATCTGAATTTCTTCTCAGGTACACTGTGGTTTGTTAATATTCTTCCAAGGAGAAACAAAAGTGTTCTGAATATAAAACCATCATAGAATAAGACTTTTTTTCTTGGTTCAAAATAATATGATGGATTACATTTAATATGAATGATGAATTCCATTCATAAATCCACTGAACACCTATATGTGCAAGACAGAGGGCCAATAAGGCACTAGAGCCATGGGGAGCCAGAAGGGGAACTCCCTTGTATATGTCATTATTTGATGGTATCATGCAATGATCACAGTAAGTCTGGTCCTAATTTATGGATCCTTAAAAAAAAAGGAAGAAAATGAAAAATCCTGTTATCATCAAAAAATGTAGTAAGTTCAAGTAAATGTGTAATTAGTTTTGAGAATTTAGTTTTACTCCTTAACAGCATTCATAGTAACTTAAAACTCATTACCCTGGAACAGGAAAAAGTTGGTGGAAAAATAACCTGAGTTGGGTATCTTCAAAGCATTCATTCCATACTTGACAAAATATCCACAGGTGATGCAAGTGCACACGGGCACGTGCACACACACACACAGAGGAGAGCACGAGCACTCACAACCTACATATAGTGTACTTTCTTATGTGTGTGAGAGTACACTGAATGTGAGGTAAATACGAAGAAAGAATAAGAAACAACAACAGAATTAGGACATAAATACATAAAAGGAATGTGAACCCCTTGTATGGAGAAAAGGAGGAGGAATGATTAATGTAATATGATCGATAAATTGAAGGAGGATGGAGAATGAAGAGGGAAGGAGGAGGGAGACAGGGAAACTGGACTTCTTTGTCTTGTGATAACAGCAATAGATCTCAATTACTTTATATACTCGTGGCTAATCAACAACCTTAAATCTTTTAATTTAATATTTATGGTTCCAAAATAAGTTTATTATTCCTTAAGGAATCTCTCTGCCAAAACCCTCATATTAAATTCTAAAATTTTCATTCTAGAAATGTTTAGATACCAACTGATAAACAATACAGAGGGAAGAAGTGGCAAAAAGAAAAAGTCACTGCTTGTTCACTGTAGAGTCTGAAGTCATCCTCTCTAACTACTACGTTATGAGATTGTGGGCATACACAGTAGGTGGGTCAATACATGAGGAAAATTCCAGCCCAGACTGAAAGATGCTGTCACCCGCCAGTAGCTTAAGGATGTTCTCACATAGACAGTCCTTTAAATTCAAGCCCACAACAGATCCAGAATAAAGAAAACACATATTCACAGATGTGCCACACCTAGTTCAATAATAAATACAATATTAAAATTTAAAAACGAATGTTTAATATGATTTCTCCTTAACTAATTCATTACTGAATGTTACAATTAACATCAAGAATACAGAAATTCAAAGGGATTCTGGAAAGATCATGGCACTGTTGGCAGCATAGTTACTGTATTCTTCCAAAACCTCACATAGGAACAGAGCAATTAGATAGAATAAACCAAATGTATTGAGAACATTCTCAACAAGATGAGGTGACAACATATACCCAGCAATCCTAAAATTCAAGCTGGTGGAAAAACTCACCAAGAGCTACAAGATCTATCTGTTATCTGCCATCTCTGTAGGACGAGGCAAAGGAAAATAGTAAGGTATGCGACAGATCTGATAGGAAAACCCCAAAATGCTAACCGATATTTATCAGGAAAATATAGTGGGCCCATTTAAAAACAGCAGCTGACCGTGGGAAAGGTTTAGCCATCCCCATAGCAAAGTGACTGCAAGGATCCTCAGTAAGAAGGTCTGGGCGGCTGGCATATGGTTGTCCCCATCCACGCGCAACACTGCTCTGTCTTCAGACCCAACACTGCTGCCTTAAGAAGGGCCCCCGGTAATGACAAACTGCTAAGAATGCAATAAAAACTGACGGGTAATTCCCCCCACCTGAAAAAAAGAGGTGAGAAATGGTGTCAGGAGATGTCAGAAATCGAGCCACCAGATACTCGAACTACATGAGACAACAGAAAAGCAAGTTCTGTGAAGTCAGAAAAACTATCTGAACTAATCATTCAAAGTCCAAGAAAAATTATTCCACAAAAAAAGGTCAGCAACGGAAAAGTACTGAGGTCAAATTATGATAATTAAAAAGAGTAAGAACAACTACTTTTAAAGAGTAAGAACTAAGAACTGTGACTGTGGATCTTGCCTTGGGCCAGTGACATGCGATGGGACCCTCTCCCGTGACAGTGGGCAAGGGTGGCAGTCTTGCCTCCCAGTTGGCCAGCACACGTGAGGTCAACAACCGACACACTGACAACCACTGTGCCCACAAAGCACTCCGTTCTTCATTTTCAGTGCAGTATTCAATAATACATTACATGAGATATTTAACAGCATTATAAATAAGCTTTGTGGGAGAGGATTTTGCCCAACTGCAGGCTAATGTAAGTGTTCTGAGCATGGAAAGAGTGGCTGAGCTAAGCTATGATGTTTGGTGGGTCAGGTGTATTAAATGCATTTTCAACCTAGGAGATTTTCCATTTGCAATGGGTTTATTGGGATGTAGCCCCACTGTGAGTCACGGAAGACAGCAAAAACTGAAAATAGTGGAAATGAGGTTTCTCACAGCTGGAGAAGAGAGTTTCAGTGTATCAGAAGAAGAGGCTAGAACAAACACTGTGGTGTCTGATTAGAGGTGGCAGGAACAGGGTTAACTGATGGTATTTACTATATCCAGGAAAACAGAGGAACACAGATGTGAGCGTATAACCTAGTTCTGTCTCCTGAGACAGCTCGGATGCAATGTCATCCCAGGAGCAATGAGTGAACGCAGCATCCAGATTTGGTTTCTAATTATTATCCCCATGAATAAAGAGAATCACCCATCACGTAGGCACTCAATGAAGTTTATTCCCCTCCTACAGTCACAGACAACATTTGTTTTCCTAAGAAAAACTATACAGCTCACTAAAGTTCCTTTATTTATTAAAGACCAGACAGCAATTAATATAATGTAACATTTTTGTTCTAATAACCATTTAAAACCACCAAAAAAATGAAATCTATATATACGTATAAATATATAATAAATATACAATCAACATATTCTTATATTCTATTAAAATATTCAAGTTTTGGAGTAGAATGTTAAGCAAGTTTAATTGATTCTTCAATTAAATTCTTCAATTCAAAGGTCAGACATATCATAAGAATTTTTCTAAGGCCATACAGTTCACTAGACAAGGCCTGGTATCCTGGATATAACGTCATATGGCTTGTCCCTGTCTGTACCTTATGTGCCCTTTTCACAATGAATCATAAAGTCAATTCAATCAGTGTAAAATTTTTTTAGATTGAGTTTTGTAAGCAGAAAACACAGAACATGTAGGTATATTTAGACTTCTAAATTCCATTCGCTCACCTAGTTACACAGAATACAAAGCTACTGACCTTTGCAAATATAGCCTATTCATTTTTTTTTTTCTGGCTTTTGACTAATTAGACAACAGAGAGAGAAATGTAACATAAGAGATAAATCATCCTGGTCATTTTTCAATTTCTTCAACCTTATGATCTTTCAATAATCAACTCTTGATTTGTACACAATGCCTAAGATATAAAGGTGCCAAATAGGCTTAAGAAATGATTTTCAAGGGGCGCCTGGGTGGCTCAGTTGGTTAAGCAACTGCCTTCGGCTCAGGTCATGATCCTAGAGACCCGGGATCAAGCCCCACATCGGGCTCCCTGCTCCGTGGGAAGCCTGATTCTCCCTCTCTCACTTCCCCTGCTTGTGTTCCCTCTCTGGCTATGTTTCTCTCTGTCAAATAAATAAATAAAATCTTAAAAAAAAAAAAAAAAGAAATGATTTTTCAAGACAGTAAAGGCTTTCTACCTTCACTAGTAAAATCCCATTGACCCCAAGTATCCCCCAAGATCTCCTCACCAAGAACCACTGTCTGTAGCAAATGTTTTATGAGAAAGTTCATCAAAAAGACCATCTCCTTAACAACTGTTCATGCATTCCTCAAACCCCACCACCTGCTGTCTATGCTTCACTAGCTATGTCTAGTTTACAAGTCTGCTAATTCCTAGTCCAGTACACGACTTATGCTGGGTGTTACACAGCATTAAAATAAAGATGGCTCTGCCTTCAGGGAATTAAAACACTTCCTTCCTTTTAACAGATAGATACTATAGCCTACGTTGCTCCTCTTCCCCTGAGTATTAACTTGGTTATATTCACCTCCCTCTCTTTCATCATTACCAGTTCAAAGGAAACAACATCTAGTCAGGGTGAATTTTCCAGTTAACTCTATCAACCACCATGTCCTCTGACATGGCTCCACCAATTACCTCCTGCACCCACAAAAACATTCAGTGAGCTCCTAAGAGAATAAAACTTGGCTCATATCCCTGCAGCCACTGAAGCTACTACTCTTTTTTTAATACTCCAAAAATAAACATCTCCTATGCTTTTCACCTTTACTTTATCTCATCCGCATTCCTAGTTCATTGTACCGTTTCTGACCCAACTAACTCTACCAAAGTGGGTCTTTTTTTTTTCTTTTCTTTTCTTTTTTTTTTTAAAGATTTTATTTATTTGACAGAGAGAAATACAGCCAGAGAGGGAACACAAGCAGGGGGAGTGAGAGAGGGAGAAGCAGGCTTCCCGACAAGCAGGGAGCCCGATGTGGGGCTCGATCCTGGGACTCCTGGATCATGACCTGAGCCAAAGGCAGTTGCTTAACCAACTGAGCCACCCAGGTGCCCCCAAAGTGGGTCTTCTAATCATCACCAATGACGTCCTTAATTACTAACTCCACTCTTTTTTTATTCCCCAAGTCTTAATATTATTCCACATATCTGATCAACTGTTGACCTTTGCTTCCTTTATAAAAATTCCTTTTTGGTTATATGTGTGACCTAGGCCATTGCAGGTTACTTGTCTGAGGTTACCCGCAGGCAACAAGTTATAGAAATGTAATTTAAACACAGATATGCCTGTCGCCAGAACCGAGATTCTTAACCACTCCTATGAATTCTTTTCAAATGTGAAGCAAAGGCTGTTCCATGGAAGAACTGTATCCACAACACATCATCCAGTTAAATGCATATTTATTGCACCGAGCAATTCTCTGATGCTGGGTGCAGCAAGCTATGACCCAGAGACCAATCCAGGCATTGCCTATTTGTGTAAATAAAGTTTTATTGGAAGTCAGTCATAGTCATTCATTAACATATTGTCTATGACTGCTTTTTACACTACAATGGCAGAGTTGAATCACTGTGACAGAAATTGTATGGTTCACAAAGCCTAAAGTTTTTATTATCTAGTGTCTTATAGAGAAGTTTGCAATTCCTGTTCAAATCATCTGTTTTTTTTTTTAGGTTCATAATTGGCAAATCTGAAGATTACAATAACTCACCTCTCTGTAGTAAAAATTAAGGAAGATAGCATATCTGGAATACTCTAATGATAGCAGGCATCCCAAAATATGGACTATAGTCTAATCCATGCTCTATACTCCAGCATTTATTTTGGGGGGAAAAAATCCCACCACTACACTATCTCACTCTCATGCCACTTCTTTCCTGGAGGATGTATGCTCCCCTTGCACACAAGAGGGGGATGTCTTCTATTACAACCAATCTCAAAGCCTATTCCATGAATTGTTTGTATCATTTGTTAACATCTCCGTCATTCTCCTTTCAACAGGGCCTGGTCTCTAAAATCAACTTGTATCTCTCAACTCTTCTCGTGCTTATCATTCCTATGTATTCAACTCACACAAGAGCTCCCAAGTTATTCCATCTTCAACATTTCCTCTACCTAATTCTAACCCAGTCCCCACTGCCTCTCACTATATCAAGCCAATAGTCTCACAATTCATTTCCCATGGCAATATTTGTCTGGCTCCAAATGTCAGATTTGGCAAAATATTTCTTAAACAAAGATCTCATTTTAAGACTACTCAATTCAGCTTGCTACCTACTGAGGCAAGTCCTCAGCTTTGCATTCAAATAGATTACACAATATGATTCCAATCTACACCTCCAAACTAACTTCACACTATGTTTCCTGGGTATTCTCTATGCTTCAGGTACTACATAAAGCACTGAAAATAAATATACGAGAAACTTGGCTCTAATCTAATAGGGAAGACATATATAGAGAAAGAAAAAAAAATCTAATAGGGAAGACATATATAGAGAAAGAAAAAAAAATACCCCATACAAAGTAAAGCGATTTAAGGAAAGGTCTGATCAGGAAGGTGTTGAACACAAAGAGAATACATGAACTAATTCTGCCATAGGGGCAGAGAGGATAAGGTTTGGGTGGATGGCTTCACTATCCTCAGAGGAGTGGGATTAAAGAAGCAAGGGTGGGGACAGGAAAGGAAAAATAAGATACAGGATGTAGGATCTCTACCATTTTTCAACCTTTTTTCTCCAGTGTTTTTTGTTTTTCGTGCTTTTTTCAATTTTTTTTAAAGGTTTTATTTATTTACTTCAGAGAGAGCATGAGAGGGAAGAGGGTCAGAGGGAGAAGCAGACTCCCTGCTGAGCAGGGAGCCCAATGTGGGACTCGATCCTGGAGTCGAAGGCAGTGGCTTAACCAACTGAGCCACCAGGTGCCACCAGAGCAGTGTTTTAAACCAGAGGCAATTTTGCCCCACATGGGACATTCGGCCATAACTCAAAACAGTTTTGATGGTTACACCTGGGCAAGAGAAGGTCCTACTGACATACAGTGAATAAAGGAAAAATGGTTCTCCACATCCTACAATACACAGGACAGCCCCCCACAACAAAGAATTATCTAGCTCAAAATGTCAGTAGTGCTGAGGTAGAGCAACCCTGCCCTAGAGCCATAAGGAAAAGTAGAGAGGAGGACCTTGCTGACAGATTCTGCAGGATGTGTTGGACTACTGAAAATATGGAGATAGCAAAGAAGGAGAATGAGTTATTCCTGGAGAGCCTCATTCACCAAACCAAGGGGGAGAATGCAAAACTGAATGGAGGGCAAAGGTGATCAATAAATGTTCCACATCTAAGGCCTTGTGAACAGGAATAAATCTGATCATCAGGCCAAGACAATCAACTGTGAGGGAAGAGAGAAGACCTGGGCAAAGAGGCTGAAGCAGAGGCTGTCAGAGCCTTCTGTTACACATCAACCAGTTAAATGCATATTTACTGCACAGCTGCTACTAGATGTCATGAGGGAAACAGCAATAAATAAGTCACAATCCCGGCCTGCAAGAAGGCTGAATTTCAGTGGGGAGAATCAGAGGAGCATGTAAATTATTACAACACAAAAGAAATTAAGATACATGTCATAAGAGAAACACACTGGGGTTCAAATACACACATCCTGCAAAGATTCAATGCAGTCATTAAGGAATAATTCCACTTAATATCCTCTTGATCTTCTAGTGAAAGAATCAGAGGAGAGTAAATTCCCTATCTTTGCGGTGCCTGGGTGGCTCAGTTAGTTAAACATCTGCCTGCGGCTCAGGTCATGATCCCAGGGTCCTAGGATGGAGCCCAGCATCTGGCTCGCTGCTCAGTGGGGAGGCTGCTTCCCCTTCTGTCCCTCTCTGCTTGTGCTTTCTCTCTCTCTCTAACAAATAAAATCTTTTTTAAAAGTTCCCTATTTTTGTTTGCAATGCTTACATGTCTGCCCTAATTAACAAAATTAGCAATATACGATATGTGTTTTTTCCAAATAGCCCAACTGCTAACACCAGTCCAACAAGGAAAAGGTGGAATTCTTTCTGTACAGTATTCCCATGAAGATTTTACTTTCCATTGAGAGACCCAGGAAAAAACTTAGTCCCTATATCCTAGAGTCAGTCCTACACAACTGAGAGGCTTTTACTTATGTTTTGTTTTGTTTTTTGAACTTTGGGTGGGTTTTATTTCTCCTGAGGTTAAAAAGCCGTCCAGAGGACAGCTCTTTAAATATTCCCCTCAGAAGGAGACTCAAATTCAACATGAGAAAATAGTTAGAGAAATCCCTAATGGTCCAGGCAACATACATTTTTCATAAAGTGATTACCCTCCTGCAGCCTCAGCTTCCTAAGCCTTTCCCCCTCCTATAATTGTTTTCTTTGTAGGCCAGGCAACAATTCCCACTGCTACAAGACTGAGGAGGTTCACAAGCAATATATTTTATAATACATAAGTGTAGTGTCTCTGATATCTGGTGCTTTTATCACTAATTGCACTATAAAATGCACTATTAAAACAGGGACAAACAAGATTGTAAAAATCACATAATGGACCATGACCACTTACAAAAACCATTCATAAATGTTACTGTACCACTTATTTTTCTTTAATTTTCCAGTTGTAGACTTAATTTTCCAACTTTTTATTTCTTGGGGATACCAACAAGAAAAATATGTATTTGCAAATTATATAACATACATACTTGCCCTTGCATATACTATTTTATAAATTAGTACGGAATTAAACTTATATAGAACATCAGTGTGCTATGGAATTGCTAGGGACATCTATGTGATCTCTCAAAAGAAATTATAACCACAGCAAATGCATTTAAGCTGTGATTTCTATTCAAACCTCAAAACACAGGGCAGAAAGCATGAAAGAAATTGAGGGCGGATCTCACTATTCTGATCTATGTTTCATACAATACAACAAAGCCAATAAAGCATTTAATATCTTGGGGAAAGACAGAATGATCAAATGTTACTGCCAATTACTAGAGGACATGGGTCATTGGAACCACCTAGAGCGTTTTAAGTCATCAGCATTCAGCACTAATTCATGGCAAATTTTCAAGTTTGTAGATGAGCCTTTCAAGCTGTTTTTTAGTCACATGTCTATTAAAAAAAAAAAAAAGGAATCCGGAATAAGAAAATGAAAATAACAGTACATGTGTTACCCATTAATAATGCTAATGAATACTTAGATGCAGGGAATTTTAAGGTGTGACTCAGATGAAATGCTGGGACTGTAACTTTCACTTTGCCATTACCAGAGACAAGAGACTTCTAACAATACCATGAAACATATATACCACAAACCAAATAGTGGCTAGCCTCTATAAAACCAAAGACAACTAAGCCATTAATGAATTGAGATTGTTTGTTCTTCTTATCATAGGATAATCTTTTGTTAACTGAAAAAGTGACAGATGGTCATAATGTGAATATCAGTGGGGAAAGCATGACTGAACTTGGGTCATAGAGCACTTGTGCAACTCTGCCATACCTACTTTCAAATATCCTCCTAAATCCTTATAATGGCCTAACCTTACTAAAATCAGAATCTTTGACTTTTAAAACAAATGAGCAGCCACAATCAGAAACACTGTACCTAAATTATTCTTTTTTTCCTCCTAGAGATATTAGTTAGTGCTCAGTCTCTCTACAGGAAGACTGTGAGAAAACCAAAAAGATAGACTATGCAAAAAATGTTTGCTCTAATTTCAGAAATTCAAGTCACTTGACTCTGTAGGAATCATTTTAAAGTATTTTAAGTGGTAAGAATAACTGACTTTTCAAAAAACAAATGCCAAATACTTGAAATACACAAAAAACGATGTTGGATAGACCTACACAAAATCAGCTTATTTTTCATCATTGCCATCTCCCAAAAATTATTCCTTAGGACATGCCAAAACTATGTTATGAAATGGAGTGGGATGGGAACTACACACATGAACCCATACAAAACTTACTTTGTCAGAGGCCTCAGAAGCCAAGAGGTTAGTTGCAAGAGTCTGTAGCTTATGATGGGCCATGTTTTTAAGAGCAGCCAGACTGCGCCGTGTCATGGCCTGTTTCAGGTTGACTGCGGGATGACTGAGAGAGTCAACTGCAGCAGGAACTGCTTCATCACAGGCATTCAGTATCTCTACTGCTGTGATCCCCATCACACAACGATCCAATGCGCCTGGAAGATGTATACATTCACAATTAGTACACACAACACCATAACTGCTCGTTTTTTAGGGAAAGAAAATGCGTAGATGTTTTTTATGTAGGATTTTTCTCTCTGCCTCCCAGGAACATTTCCTTATGCTTCCCTCCTCTGATGATCGTCCACACAGCACCATCTTAACTGTTTTTCCTCCTATAATGCCCTGACCGCAACTTCCCAAGAAAGCCAAGTTCAGAGCCAAGAGCTCAACAACTTCCCACAGTCTATTTCTAAGACGGACTTCCTGACACTCCACACCATGACTCTACTACAAATATCAGTTTCTATGACTTCACCTTCCTCTAAGCTGCCTATCAATCACAAAGGAGCTAAATTGTGCTATTCTCATTTTTTTTTAAGGTTTTATTTATTTATTTCACACACACACACACACACACACACACACAGAACACAAGCAGGGGAAGCAGCAGAGAGAGAAGGAGAAGCAGGCTCCTCACTGAGCAAGAAGCCTAACTCAGGACTCAATCCCAGGACATGGAGATCGTGACCTGAGCCAAAGGCAGACACTTAACCGACTGAGACACCCAAATGCCCCACTTTTCATTCTTTCCACTTTAATAATTCCTGGAGCTTCTCTTTCTCTAGGAAACCTCCACAAAGCAGGGAAAAAATAACTTCTCATTCTATCTGCAAATGTCTTGACTTTTACTGTTTATACCCAATCAAATGTTTCTTTGGGTATTTATGAAAATAACTACTACTCCAACTTATGACCACTTCAAAGCTTCTTCATTTGGCCATTCTTTCCATGAAACACCTATGTGTTTCATGACTAAGTTAAGGCACAACGCCTTCCTATAACATGGACAGCTTTTCCGTACACTTTGTTTTGTAGAGTATGCAGCATCACACCAGGCAGAAAAGGGTCTCACTCTACGGATGTGTACATAATCTTCTGAAGCTTACAAGAAGGACAGTGAAATGATGATGAAGTTTATTTTGATTTACTGGGCAATCCTCTGGAGTCATTCTAAAAGGGGACAAATCAATTTTGAAAAATAACCATAGAGAACACCAGAAACTGAAATGTCAACAAAAACAGGATTTCTAGTGTGTCTTTGAGCTAGTACCCAAACACCCAAACATCTTATCCCCAATACTGAATATTTATATATATGCCATTCAAGTTTGCCTCTCATCTTCCTTAAAAGGCTTAATAACTTCTTTTCTTTCCAATAGTAGTCCTGGAATTAATTCTTGGTGATTTTATTATTAATATAAATCAGTGTTTTCAACTTATTGTCTTGACCAAATATATTGGAAGACAAAACAAAGAAAGGAGCTGTTGCCTGAAACTTCTTGTGTACGTATGAAAAGGAGAGTGAATATAATCTACAAAAATTTAAAAGTTCAAAAAATGTTTGAAAATCACCAGCACATTTGATTCGTCCACACATTTTGATCTCCTGGTTCTCTGAGTTCCTCTACTCCAATAAATTTTACCCTACAATTGACCCCAGCCAAAGGTCACATTATAATCTCCTCATTATCAATAACTAAATCCTAACATGATCTCAATTTCAAAAATGTCACTCTCCAATAGCAGCTCCCCTTCTTTACTTCAATCCTCTGACCCAATAATTCCTTGTTCAGCACTGACTCCAAAAATTCATTCGCCTATCACGCTTGCCCTGTCCCTCACTTTCTTAACTCCCATAAACTAAAATTCCATTGTCTGTCCTCATAAGCAGAGCTCTGTCCTCATCTCACTTTTTTATACCGCCGAGCAAACACTAACCTTGTTGAGTCCAACTCTCCAGCTACTCCACACCTATACAATGAAGATGGATATGAATGAAGAACATGCTGCAAGCTCCACTTGAGATTCATGACCCATACTGGCACAAAACAGACACATAGACCAATGGAAATAGAGTAGAAAGTCCAGATATGGACCCTCAACTCTACGGTCAAATAATCATCGACACGGCAGGAAAAAATGTCCAGTGGAAAAAAGACAGCCTCTTCAATAAATGGTGCTGGGAAAACTGGACAGCTATGTATAGAAGAATGAAACTTGACAATTCTCTTATACCATACACAAAGATAACCTCAAAATGGATGAAAGACTTCAATGTGAGGCAGGAATCTATCAAAATCCTCGAGGAGAACATAGGCAGTAACCTCTTCGACATCGGCCACGGCAATTTCTTTCAAGACACTTCTCCAAAGGCAAAGGAAACAAAAGTGAAAATGAACTATGGGACTTCATCAAAATAAAAAGCTTCTGCACAGCAAAGGAAACAATCAACAAGACAAAGAGGCAACCCACGGAATGGCGAAGATATTCACAAATGACACTACAGACAAATAGCTGATATCCAAGATCTATAAAGAATTCCTCAAACCCCCTCCCCCCAAAAATAATCACATCAAAAAAATGGGCTGGAGACATGAACAGACACTTCTCCACAGAAGACATATAAATGGCTAACGAACACATGAAAACAAGTTCATCATCATTAGCCATCAGGGAAATTCAAATCAAAACCATATTGAGATACCATCTTACACCAGTTAGAATGGCCAAAATTAACAGGACAAGAATCAACGAGTGTTAGAGAGGATGTGGAGAAAGGGGAAACCTCTTTATACTGTTGGTGGGAATGCAAGTTCGTGCAGCCTCTTTGGAAAACAGTATGGAGATTCCTTTAAAAATTAAAAATAGAAAAAAAATTAAAAAAATTTAAAAAAAAAATTAAAAATAGAGCCACCCTATGACCCTGCAATTGCACTACTGGGTATTTATCCCAAAGATACAGATGTAGTGAAAAGAAAGACCATATGAAACCCCAGTGTTCATAGCAGCAATGGCCACAATCGCCAAACTGTGGCAAGAGCCAAGGTGCCCATCAACAGATGAACAGATTAGGAAGATATGGTCCATATATACAATGGAATATTACGCCTCCATCAGAAAGGATGAATACCCAACTTTTGTAGCAACATGAACCAGATTGGAGGAGATTGTGCTGAGTGAAATAAGCCAACCAGAGAGAGTCAAATATCATGGTTTCACTTACTTGTGGAGCATAAGGAGTAATATGGAGGACAGTAGAAGAAGGAAAGGAAATGTGAACTGGGGTAAATCAGAGAGGGAGACCAAGCATTAGAGACTGTGGACTCTGAGAAACAAACTGAGGGTTTCAGAACAGAGGGGGTGGGGGGGGACAGGTGAGCCTGGTGGTGAATATTAAGGAGGACAGAGAACAGGTATTGCATGGAACACTGGGTGTGGTGCATAAACAATGAATCTTGGAACACTGAAAAAATAAAATAAATTATTAAAAAATAAAGAAAGAAATAAAAATGACCTTCACACTCAACAAAAAAAAGAAAGAAAGAAAGAAAAGAAAAGAAATTCATGACCACTGATCTCAGGGATCCTTAATAGTGACATTTCCACAGATCTTTCATTTTCCTACTTTCCTGGTTAACTATTTCATACCTTTTCTCTCTTCCAGTCTCCAACACTCCACTTTCTGCCCTCACCTGGGTGAAAAGTTTTGTTTTCCATTTCATTTAGAAAAAAGCAATTAGAAAAGAAGTTCTATCAGCTCCCACCACCATATCTCCACTCACATTACTCATAATTACACATGAATTATCCAGTCGTCCACCTAACACACTTGTAGCTTAAACCCCTCTTACTCTGCTCGTGAACATCATTTCAGCAACTCTCCCCTCTCTCTTCATCTATTTTCCCTCCCTACTAGATCATTCCCACCAGCATATAATCAATCAGCATATAAACATGCAATTATTTCACTTGTTAAAAAAGAAAAAACTAATACAGAACAATAAAAACAACAACACACTTGACCCAGTATCTCTCTCCAGGTGGTATTCCACTTTTTATATCATCCTCTGTATAGCTATCTGTATTTTCTACCTACAAATCTTCCCCTTCCCATTTTCCTTTGAACTTACTCAAATCAAATTTCACCCTAAACATGCACAGAACCTTCTCTCCATGTTGCTAAATCCAATATTCAGTTCTCAGTGCTCATTTTACTATGATTTACTATCAGCTGCACTTGTTCCTCCTCTCTACTCCTTGAAACACTTTTTTTTCACCTGGTTTCTAGGCAATTACACTCTTCACTTTCTTCTTCCTGGAAAGTCCAATTTAGTCTCCTTTCCTGGTTTCTTCCACATCACAGAAATATATCTAAGCCATGGAGCACTCCAATCATTATCTGCCTGCATCCTCTTGGTGATACATCCAGTGTCATGACTTTGAGTATCTTCTACATGCTAAGAATTCCCAAATTTAGATCATCTACTCTGATATCCCTAGCTTGAACTCCTGACTCATATATACAGTTTACTAATCAACACCTCTACTTGAATGTCTAATAGTCAACTCAATATTTAAAAAAAATTAATTCTTGGTCTTTTCAAAATCTGCTTTTCCCACTGTCTTCTCAATGTCTAGAAATGAATTCCCGTCTTTGAGTTGCTTAGGATGAAAACTTTGGAGTCATCTTTGACCCTTCTCATTCTTCTCATTTTATCCAACTATCAGCAAATCCTGTTCAATCTCCCTTTCAGATATACCTATATTCAACCACTCCTCACCAGCTCCACAGCTACCACTCTGGTATAACAATCTATCATCTTTTATTGCCTCGAGGCAATAGCATAAAAGCTAATCTCCCTGCTTCTACCCTGTAACCACCTTCAGGCTACTCTGGAAAAAAAGCAAGAAAATATGATCGTGAGAACACAATTCAAATCAATAAAAACCAACCCAGAACTGACACAAAATTTTTAAATAGCAAATAAGGACATTGAAAGTTATTATAATTGTATTCCAGATATTCAAGAAGTGTGAAGAGAGAGACATGGGACATACCACATGACCAAAATCACACTTATAGAGATGAAAACTACAATGTCTGAGAAGAAAAATACACTAGATGGGAATAAGGACAGATTAGACATTGTAGAAAAACGATTAATAAACTTGAAAATCTAGAATAAAAACTATATAAAATAAAGCACAGAAAAAATAATTTTAAAAATGAAGACAAATAAAATAAATTTAAAGTAAAAAAAATGAAAAGACAAAAAAAGTTAATTAATTAGTTAATTAATTAAAAGACCATCTGTGATCTGTGGGCAATTTCAAATAGCCGATCAAACACATAACTAGTCACTAAAGGGAAGAAAGAGAGGGAAGGATCAAAAAGATGTTTGAATAAATAATGGCCCAAAAGTTTTCAAATTGGTTGAAAAGCACCTATGAACATATGCAAGCTCTCAGCACAAATATAAAGAAAACTACAGTCCAACTTCTCAAAATCAATAATAAAAAGAAAAATTTTAAAGCTGTTGGGAAAAAAAAAGACATGACACATAGATAGGGACAAAGCTAAGGGTGACAACAGATTTCTCACTGGAAATGACGTAAGCAAGAAGATAGTGGAGTATTAAAAGGAAAAACAAAAAACAACCGTCACCTGAAAATTCTCTACCCAGGAAAAAAAATATTTAAAATGAAGATGAAACAAAGAGCTTCAGGGACACAGAAGCTGAAAAAATTTGTCATGCACAGAACTGCACTACAAGAAATACTAAATGTTAAACAAAAGGAAAATCATTCCAGATAGAAATTTTGTATCAGGAAACACACAAACTGAAGGTTGCTGGAGTGGAGGAGTGGGAGGAATGGGGTGGCTGGGTGATGGACACTGGGGAGGGTATGTGCTATGGTGAGTGCTTGTGAATTGTGTTAAGACTGATGAATCACAGACCTGTCACCCCTGAAACAAATAATACATTATATGTTAATTAAAAAAAAAATTGGATCTATGCAAAGCAACAAAGAGCACCAGAATGGTAACTAACTGGGTAAATATGCAATATTTTGTTTTAGTATTCAAATTTCCTTAAAAGAGACTATTCAAACAAATAAGCAAATAGAAAGAAATAATGTTCCAGGGTACCTGGCTGGCTCAGTCAGGGTAGTCTACAAGTCTTGATCTCTGGGTTGTGAGTTCAAGCCCCATGCTGGGTGTGATTACTTAAAATTTAAAGAAAGAAAAAAGAAAAAAAAAATGTTCCAAATAAGTGAAAACCATGAGCAACAATATGGATGATATAAAAGAAGTGGCCCAATTATTCTTGAATGGAATTATTCTTTGCACAGAGCAACTAGTCTGTGTAAAAGAAAAGAAATGGACAGAAAGACAAAGGTAGGAAGGTACCGCATTGTGAAGGGCCTTGTCTTAAAGGCCACAGGAAATATTTTTTTTTCATTAAGACCTACATGAACCAAGTGTTGTTACTGTTTTTTCATTTCCTATGATTAATTTTCCAGCAGAGTACAGGATGGATTAGAAGATAGAAAAAGAGACAGGAAAACCAATAAAGATAGCCTAGGTGTGAAAAAATATAGTCCGAGTTAGTCCTAAGTGCTCCAGCTAGGCAAATCTTGTTACTAGTTATTTGACTAATTTTCTAACTGTCTAACATATATGAAGGAATAATAACTTTCCTGGCCTCCACATCACTATTAATTGATATTACATATAATAAAGATGATACATGTAAAGAACAAAAGATTCTGGACTTCTATCTTCCTAATGAAATTTTATTTTACTAGCTTCTACTTCATTTCATCAGAAAAAAAATACTGGAAATAAAAACTACCCATTTGAAGAGAAAGACAACTAAAGAAAATGCTGCATCAAAGTATAAGGACATTTTTAAGTGTTTTTAAGCTAGAAACATCAGTAAAATTCAAAAGAGCAAACAGAAAATTATATACTATATTATATATTAGTATATATTATATTATATGCATGAGTTCTTTTAGTATAATATACCTCCATTTGTAAAAGTATATCCCCAAAATGCTAAGAAGAGGGATAAAGTGTCTCCTCAGAGTTTAAATACATTTCATACATCAAACCTTGGCTGAATCTGATTTATTTGGCTTCATTTTTTATTTATTTAATAAATAAATAAATTTAATAAATAAATAATGTCAATACCTTCAGGATGTGCTTTACTTACTCCCCGGGGGCCTTTATATCACTAGCTAAAGCCTGAGCAGCAAGGAAGAAAAAGGAATGTATACCTTCTATTATGGTTAAATCCAAAATAAATTCTGCTTCTTTATCTTTTGATTTAAAAATGGCACACTGACTGACTGTTTACCTAAATCCTCCTGAAGGTAAGAAAATGGTGAAATTTCAATATTAAATATATTGTGTTTAATCTAAAAATGGGCTTAATTACACTAAACTGGTTATAAAAGTAATATCCTCCAGTACACCTATACTTGGGAGCTATCTGTCATCTCCTTCCGGGGAAATTACTGGAAAGATAACGTCTTTCAGTAACATCTCATTTGTACAGAATTTCATATTCATATTCTTTACAAATGTATATAAGTACTTACAGTATTCAAGTATAAATTAAGTATCTGAAAAATTCAGAAAAATTATATTATTTTCCTTTATAATATTTTAAATATTTTTTAAAGTCCTATACAAGTTTACTGTACTCTCATCTTTGTGTTAGATCAACTGTTAATTCAATATTTATAGGATTTTAAAATAGTGTTTTCTGAACGTCACTGCTATAACTTACACTGCTATTTCCTTATCAGTAATCCTCAAAGTAAATATTTCAAAATGTAGGTAAGGTCACATTCTCAAGTTCAACAAAGAAACAAAGAAAAGCAGTATGTTTGTTAAATAACATTAATAGCAAATATAAACACTTGTGCATGCCTGCACAAATTTCAATTTCACATACACATATACATATTTACAAATGTCTACTATACACCAGGTAAATATTATCTCATTTTATTCTGCCAGCAGTACTATAAAATCGGCACCCTTATGATCTTCATTTTAGAGAGGAGCAAGTTGAGAGACAGAAGTCTAGTAAGTTGCAGCAGATCACACTGCTAGCAAATGGTCGATCTTGAATTCAAACCAAGCAGTCTGACTCCAGAGCCCAACACAAACGGGGCACAAAACCAGCAAACATGAAAGTGCTGCTTGGCAGACAAGATATCATAAAAAGGAATACAAAAGAGACAAAGATACATATGTAGTATGACAGCAATTTTGTTTCTAAAACTGCACAGAAATAAGACCAGAAAGAAATATGCCAAAATGTTAATATTTATCACTGAACAATGAGATTTCAGTTCATCTCTCTTTTCTAATACATTTGTGGTTTTAAGTTTTAAGAGAAAGCATGACTCTTTTATAACTAGACAAGAAAAATTAAATGCAAAGGTATGTCCGACACTCTTCAAGCATGTCCCCTCTTGGCAAGATTGCCTCCATACTACCAGTTAACAGATCCCTGAGGGCTGTGACTACTTGTTACAGAAGGCCTTAGCAGAACTCCCTACTGTACCACAGGACAACAGAAATATGTATAGCATCTGATTTGGAAAAGGACTATTTAAAACAAAGAAAGATGAAGAAAAGAAAAACAAATTAGTAGAAGTATTATGTAGTACAACTAGGGCTTTAATCACTGATAGAAGATGACTTAAAAGAGAGAAAGTAGAATAAAATGTGTTTTTAAAACCTAAAACAATAAACATTTAGTTACACACTTAAGAACTTCCCAGGGAAAACCCTAAGAGTCTACGTATAAACATTATACATAATTATGTGTACTTCTAAGCTACACATTACTTGTTCTACATTATGCCACCTTTGTAAAATTTCTGAAACTTGAAGTTTTAAATGTTCTCTCTATATCTTAAAACTTTGGTTTCAATTACCTCCTATAATTAACTGCTCCATATTGCTTATCTAACATCCAAATGACAATTTTTTCTTCTTCCACTGTTTCTGAACTTGATACAAAAATGGCTTCCTTCATCTTGCTGACAATTTGCCTCATCAATTATACAGAAATCACTTATTTTTTTCTGTCTGTTGTCTCTCCTAAACTGTATAACGTCTTCAACCGCATTCTTTTAAAGATCAGTGAGTTACTCTAAAGTATCGGGCACAGTACAAGTAAGAGGACATTTAAATAGTTCTTTGTTGACAATGCTGAGCTCACACAGAAAAAGCAGTGATCAGAAGTAAAAGCAGTAACTTTTTACATTTTACGTCTTTTTTCCTCTTTACGTAAAAGATTTTTTAAATTTCCACGAAATCAAATATACACCCATTTAATTTTCTAGTCTCTCCCTTAATACTTGTTCTTACCAGTATCCATTTGCCAGACATATACGGAGCCATCTGAACATCCCACTACTAGGTAATCATCAGAAGGCCTCCACTTGATGACGTGAATAGGGAAGAGATGACGAGATGCCAGCATAATGCATTTCTTCTCTCGCAGACTTAGGAGACCCACTGAGTGGTCACTGGCTACAGAGCAGATGCAGTGCTGCACTCTTGCCTGAAAGGAAGAATAAACCTTAATTATATTTAGATTAAATTCAGAATAAAATGGATCTGGTCCTCAATAACGTAAACCAAAATTAATCATACATTCACCACTGCTGAAAACCAACCACAGTATTAAATTGTGTTGAAAAATGTGTTCCTTCCTATTATACATAAAACACCCAGTTCACTTGTGACACCACTTGAAGAAATGCTGAATGAGTCCTAGATTAAAGATGGAAAAGATGGCTTCGAAAATCTGTTCAAATTTCAAGATGACCTTAATGACATGATTGCTGTACAGGCACAGGCGAAGCTGGAAAAAATTGATCTGTTACTAGGCGTTCTCTTTCCACAGTATGAACTTTCCTTTGTTAGGTGCGATAGAGGGTTTTCTGCAGTGCTTCTTTCTGCTTGTGACTCTGTCACTTTGGACCCATCTTCCTCCCTATTCCTTTGTTCAAAAAAAAATACCCTTCTGGTCCCCCAGCCACAATCACACCCCCCAAGAGCCACGGATATTTGGCATCATATGTAGATGTGTTTCACAGCTTCTGTCTATAATGTCAGCAGGTGCAGCACCTCCACTAACACAACAGCCAATTAACCATTCTGCTGTGTATTCCCGCTCATCTCTAGTTTGTGCCCTTCAATTCCTATTAAAACAAGGTGGAATATAAATAATCAAAGACAGTATAGATTTTCACTAGAAACAGAGAATGGAATCCACAACCTAGACAATTAAAAATTAAGGTATTTAAATTTTTAAGAATTTATAAGCTATTTACAACTTAACCTTTTGGTGATTTATTATTGGATTATGTTTTCAGTTCATACTGAGGTGAAATCATATGAAAACAGCCACACATCACTGGATAATACTGAGGATGAGGCCCACTGCACTACACAGATAGCATTCCTTCAATGGGATCCAAAGGAGAAACTTCTCAAACCTCAATGGGCTGGCCTTCGCCTAAGCAAACAATTTTAGCTAAAGAACAATCCCACACTGATTAGTACACCTTACTAAATGGCAAACGCTGACAGGTATCAAATGAAAAGAGGTGGGAGTGGCTAAATATGCACATAAAACACAAATTCTGGTATTGACTTTATCCACAGAACTCCTAAGAACCTTTAACATGCTGATGGGAATAGAATTCCCTCTCTACAAGGGGACTATAGTATCACTCATCTTGAAGTTTATCTGACCATGCTGATCTTAGAAGACCCAGTTTTGGAGGAACATACTTTGGGGAAAGCTGCTGTAACTGGTTCCTTTCATGTTTTGGCTACAACACACCTAAGGCCTGAATTTTCTACCCATCACAGTTGGTGGGGGAGGGGGACATGTACTTCTCTAAAAGTGGACTCCGCCTCCTCTACTTTCTTCTCTATCTCTCTTCATCATTTAGTTTTATTTTTATCCTACTGAATGTTTATTTTTATAAACAACTTAAACCCAATTTTTGAATGAAGCAGAGCATTAAAAAAACAAAGAGTAAGATTTAACTATCTACTCTGTTCTTAAATTCAGGTATGTTAACCTTTCATCCTGTGTTAGCTTTATTTGTACTTTTTGTTATACAACGATTTAAACATTATAATCAGTATAGCAGATGTTTACTCATTTTAAAAGCTAAAAAAAAACATGTTCAGAAAGATTGTATTATAAACCTTTATTAAAACATCATACAGTTTTCCTAAACAAACATTTTTTTAAGCTTACTTATTTCATGTTTCCTGATAAGCATTCTACTATAGCATAAAACATGATTTCTTCCTTTAAAAGACAAGGACTCAGGAGTAGTTGACTATGGCACAAACAAAAGTAGCTATAATTAAGCAATAAATCAAAATCAAGTGGCAAACTACAAAAAATCATTTAAATATGGAAATGTTAAAATAAAATGGTAAAATTATATGTGATGCCTTTATTTCAGACCATATAAAATATTTATGAGTTTCACCAGACATACATTGTCAACCAAAGATAATAGTTTAATACACTGAATACTTTGCATTTCTACAAATTACCATTAGTAATGACTTGTATTTACCAAACATATCCATCATTCAATTCACAAAAAGGGATGCTTCTACACTAATGGTTAACTACTACTACTACTACTACCATTTGGCAACATCAATCTGAGAAAAAGTGGTCATTTTATCTATTTCTCTCAACACAGGCAATAAAATTTTGCAAGGACTTTTTCCTCTATGTTTGATTTACTAAAAAGAATGCCTCCTAGACAACATTTTTCATCTGTCCATGTCCTTTAATCAGGTGCCAATCTGCCACACCGCACACAACACCTGCCACTACTTGTGACTCTGCTACTGTGAATCATAAGCTCCTCATCTTTAAAATGAGCTGATGCTTAAGTGATGCCCTATTGCTCACTAGCTGACTCGCTGACTCCCAAGTCCACGGTCATCTCATTAGTGTCCACGTGCACTCCTGGCATTCCATTTCAAAGGGGCACGAGTTAGGGTGAAGTTTGTTCAACAAAAGGCGAATTTTCACCAGTCTTCTTCACTATGTTTGGTACTCTTCAAGCTACAATCTACGGGTAGATCTTAACGTCTGAGGTAACCCAAAAGTATTGACCACCACTGACCAACACATTCTCTCTAACACACTCTCTCTAACTGTTTCCTACAGTTTATAACCTAGCAGTGAGAGGACTGAAGACAGTCATCCCCATTTCTGCGAGGAATTTGACCTTCAGGTATCAATGCCCCAGGAGAAGTTTCAACTTTTACCCTCCCATTTATATGCAGATGGGTAACTTCAAAAGTTCAAGAAAATGTAATCCATCTTCAAGAAAAGACTTAAAAACCTTACATCATGTTATCACTTTTCTTGGTAAAAATAAAGGACAAAGAAAATACTAAATCATAGCAAAGGATCTGCTTTTAAAAAGTAGACTATGTAATTTTCTGAAGGGAAAAAATAACTAATTCAAAAAATTCTAGCGTTTCATTTCCACATGATATACTCTAATACATACCCTTAAATAAGCATGCTTTGATGAACAGTTCTATTCCTCTTTCATAAAGTGCAATAATGATGAAAATAGGCAAATGACATGTCCCCCCCCCAATACATACACAAAATGTTTGGTCCAAACTAAAAAACGATATACCATCACTGTAAATGAAAATAAGCATCTGAAGAGTTAACTCTAGCTTTACTGTAATAAGCAACAGTCTGGAAATAGCCAAAATAATCAAGACTGAAAACAAAACAAAACAAAAAAATCAATACTGCTAAGCCAAAGAAAGCATGGTTATTAGAGGTACTTAACTCATAAGAAAAGATGGTTCTCCGCTTTTTAAATATGGATTAAAATAAATCTAATTTTTCTTCTTTCAAAAAAATGCTAGTCCAACTTGTGTGAAGAAAACTGGCCTAGAGTGAAAATAGCCCAATACAGTAAAACCTCATTAATTTTGATTCCACTAATTAATTGTGAGTTGATGGTTACCTTCACAGACTGTGTGAAAACAAATTAATGGTATAAACAAAGCAAATGTCTAGCCTATTTAAATGTAAAAGAAAAAAAGACCATTCTCAAGCAGCACTTTGGTATTAATTTTAATTCAAACAATGAACAGAATAATGATAAATCTCAGCTGTTACATGAAAGCACTTAAAAGATTTGCTAAAATGCAGTTAACCTGGTTTCTTCTTATCTGTCCTCGAAATTATTTAAAAAGCACTTCTTAAAGAACATTTAATAACTTCTATCTCTGATTTAGACCCAGCTTCCCTACAAATGAATTGAATTACCACAATTCCTTTATTATTAAATTATTAAATTCCAGGGATCTTGGTTATTGAACATCTATTACACCTAAATGCCTGATTCCATAATTTGATTAATTCCATTCTACTTTATTTTGTTTCATTTCAACCAGGAAAAAGTCACCTACATGTGACTTCACATCAAGGACACTGTAAGACAATAATGCATAAGATATTTAAATTGTGTGATTAAAATAATCATACTAAAATAATACAACAAAAATATGAACCTCATGCATTTATGCTCCTAACTTTGATCACACACCTATTCATTCAAAAAACTTTGTAATGTATTCCCATTGTATACATATTTATAAATTATATATGTACTTCTGTGCCAATATATCATGTACATTGTAAAACATGCACAAAAACTATGTTTTAAAAGAGTGACTTGGAGGGAGGCCTGGGTGATTTAGCCAGTTAAGCATCTGCTTTGGTTCAGGTCATGATCTCACAGTCCTGGGATTGAGCCCTGCATCAGGGTCCCTGCTGAGCAGGGAGCCTGCTTCTCCCTCTCCCTCTCCTTCTCCTTCTGCCCCTCCCCACTGCTCATGCTCTCTCAAATGAATAAACAGAATCTTTAAATATATATACTAAAACAAAAACAAAAACAGAATGGCTTGGGCACCTAGTGGCTCAGTCAGTTAAGCATCTGACTTCCGCTCAGGTCATGCTCTCAGGGTCCTAGAACTGGGCCCCACATCCACATTGGGCTCCCTGCTCCATGGGTAATCCGCCTGTCTCTCTGACCACCCCCCATTCCCCCCACTCGAGGGCTTGTTCACTCTCTCTCAAAAAGATAAATAAAGGGGCACCTGGGTGGCTTAGAGGGTTATGCCTCTGCCTTTAGCTCAGGTCACGATCTCAGGGTCCTGGGATGGAGTCCCACATCTGGCTCTCTGCTCGACAGGGAGCCTGCTTCCCCCTCTTTCTCTGCCTGCCTCTCTGCCTATTTGTGATCTCTCTCTAATAAATACATAAAAATAAAATAAATAAAAATAAAATACATATGTCTGAAATACTTCCTGAAAATTTTTAAAAAAAGATAAATACATTTTAAAAAATAAAAAATAAAACAAAAGAATGACTCAAATTTAAACAAATCTGAGATGAAAGGAAGCACCACCTTAAATGTCTTACTAATGTTAATTATGTTAGGGCTAGCCAACAACTCAAAGCACAATATAAAGCTTTAGAAAGATTTCACTGCTAATGGCTGCTGGTAGTAAATACATATTTTATATAATTAAACCTTTTTTGGCTGTCCTCCTTCCAGATAGACCAAATGATCATTGCCTTAAACCACAATGTGGCTGCTGAAAAGATACTTAAGTTTCATTGGAAATCTGCTCCATCATCATTTTTTCTGCCCATTTTGTGGTGGTGGGTGAGGAAGTAGACAAGGAGCACACCGGGGGAGAGCCATGAGGGGCCTCCTCTCACTGGCAGCCCCGCCCTTCCCCCAGGTGAGACAAGCCCACAGACCCCTTCCCCCAGGTGAGAGGCGCCCACAGAAAGTAACAACTGAGAACCAGTGTCCTACCATCTACTCTATGTTCACAGGCTCAATTTCTTAAGGTTAAAAAAAAAAGGAAGCAGGGTAATTCAGGGAGCGAAACGAAACATGAGAGACTTTGGACACAGAAACAAACTGAGGGACTTGAGGGAGGGGGTGGGAGGATGGGAGAGCCCGGTGGTGGGTACTGAGGGCACCTATTGCATGGAGCACTGGGTGTGGGGCATGGGCAATGAATCTTGGAACACTGAAAAAAAGAAAATAAATTTAAAGTAAAAAAAAAAAGGACATAAGCAAGAGCTTTAATATTTTATTCCCTTACCCCAATTGACTGTCTCACAGATTACACTTCCCCAACCACCACTACTGACTGAGTGAAACTCATGAATACCATGTAAAATTTTGTATTGTTATGGAACCCAGAATTTGTACAGCATGGATTGAGCATCCTATCAACTTGGCCAGTACTTTATAAGTGAAAATTATTCAAATTCATGTTCCAAATATGATTAATTCTACCCTAGAAGCAATATGCACGGGTGACATCAAAAACTAATTTAAAAGCAGAGGCTAACAATAATAAACAATAGAATATTTAACAAAAACTGTATTTTTATTTGATGAATAAATTAACTATGCAAGGAAAAGAGAGGTGATACTGGACCAAAACATATATAGTCCAGGGCCAATTTTTCTTTCCAGATAATTCTGATCCTCAACCAGAGTCTCACTGAGTGTGCCAGTAAATAATCCTCACAGTACATTAGTGCTGAGCAGCAGAAGGCCACAAACTATCATAGAATCTGATAGAGTCAGAATATACCACCTAGGTCATCTAGCCTGACCTTATGCAATTTACAAGACTTCATTTTAAACCATTCCCAGAAACCTCTTATGTAACCTGTTCCTAAACATCTGCCATGAATTACAGAAATTACAGACAGCTAGGTTAGCCCTTCCACTAGCTCTCTGGGGAGATGATTCTGCTTTCCAACAGTTCCCAATATAAATTACATACATATACTTTTCCTACTTTTGCTAATTTGTTTTCCAAATTAATTCTTCTTTTTCTTCATATCATTTCAGGGGAAATTTCTTAACTGCCCCCAAACAATTTTTCTCTTTGAGTATTCCCTATATATATAATCACTAACTACTGTCTTTTCCTTTTAAATATGCCCATCAGTAGACAAGCTATAAATGACCAGCTTCTTTCAGTCATAAATCAATCTTGCTATTCTCCTAATCATTAGTTCTTGTACTTCCCAGAACTCTTTCTATGGAACATAAATGTGCAGTTAAGATGCATCACTTATCACTTCTAAATATTCTACCTAAAGGGAAAAAAGAGCCTAAGAATATTAATGTCATTTCCACATTTTCATGAAACTAGCTTAAAAACATTTCTTTTCAGACATCCATAGCTCACCCTTCCTTTTTTTTTTTTTTTTTTTTTTTTTACAGAAAAAGAAAGGTCGAGAGCTGTTTCTTTAATAGCTATTTTAGAAAAGAAGACCATGGAGTCCAACCAAAACAATGACTAACCTTCTAACTGGTTATGTTCTATATGAAAATAACACTTTTCGGAACAAATTTTAATATCTTGATTCAGTCACTATATATAAAAGATAACAGTGGACTAATTAGAATTCAATCTTTATTCAACTGCTTATTAATTAAACAGCAAAAAAAAATATGAAGAATTTAATGTAAGACAGGAGCCTAGGTGGCTCAGTGGGTTAAATGTCAGACTCTTGATTTTGGCTTGGGTCAAAATCTCTGGATCGTAAGATTAAGCCCTGTATCAGGCTCCACACTAGGTTGGAGCCTGCTTAAGATTCTCACTCTCCCTCTGCCCCTCTGCAATTTCTCTTTCACTCCCTTTCTAAAAAAAAAGAAAAAAAAAAAAGAAGTCCATTATTCTTCTTCCTCACCTCACAAATTTCTGATAAAGTATTTGATATTTGTTCTTAATCCATTTTTTTAATTTAATTTTTTTTATATTTTTTCAGTATTCCAAGATTCATTGTTTATGCACCACACCCAGTGTTCATGCAATACGTACCCTCTTTAATACCCATCACCAGGCTCTGTTTTAATCAAATTTCATCACATTTCTGGGTGGAAAAAGATTCCAAGCTTCAAAAATATGAACGAAGCTACACAAAAAAGGATAGATTATATATGAACTGGAGAAAATTTCAACAACAGAAAGCACATATGCTTAACATTTCAATGATGTTAGGCACTCATAGAAGAACTAAAATTCCCAAGAAAAACAAATAAGCAAAGGACAAAAGATGTCTCAAAAAAATCACTAAAATCTTCATAGAAAAATTTCAGTATCTCTGGTAATCAAAGAAACGCAAATTCAAACAATAAGATACTCTTTCCATCTACCAATTTAGCAAAAGATTTTAAAAATTGTAACAGCAAACAACCAACATTTATTGGGTTCTTACTTTGTGCTGGGTATTATTCTAAATACTTGGCTAAATATCAATGGTTACAATTCATAAGAGTCCTACAACAACCCTCTTACTTAGGTATAATTATTATTTTCACTCTACAGATGTGGCAACTGAGGCATGGAAGTAAATACAAATTTCTTGTGCTGGCAAGGAACAATGAAATAGCAACTGAGACTATACCTCAATCACCTTTAAAATGTTAATTCAAAAAAATAAAATAATAAATAAATAAATATGTTAATTCCTATTACATAAAAATTCCGAGGTTCTCACCTTAAAAAATTCATGGAATCTATCCAAGGGAATAATTATAAGTTTTTTAACTTAGAAAGGTAGTAAATCTTGTATTGTATAATACAGACATTCAAATTAGGAACAATCAACATATCCAAAGTAGGAATTGCTAAATATGGTATGCTCATATAAATATGCATGTTTTACAATCATTAAAAATTAGTTTCATGAATAAATATAACTTGGAAAAGTATTTGTTATAATATTAAATGAAGACAATATACTTAGTTAACTCTACAATATAAATCACAAATATACAGTAAGTGGATTTTAAGGGCCACAGGAAAAGATGTCAAAATGTTAACTGTCCAAAAAAAAAAAAATGTTAACTGTCGTTCTCTTATATGTACAAAGGTAAAAGGTGACCATTTACCTTCTTAGCAATCTCTTTTGTCAAACATTTTACAATGTGTTGTGTGTTAAACTTACAAAATTGCAGTTAAAAACATTTTTTAAAAGCAAATAATGTGTTATAAATAAGAGGTAAAAGGAGTTTAAAACTAAAAAACTCCAGAGCTGAATAATCAAAGATGAAAACTAAAGGGTAAGTACAAGAGAAGTGAGCAACACACAGTCCTCCAAAGGAAAAGTAGAATACAAGAATTCAAAAGAATGGCTGTGTTCTGTCCCACAAAGTCAAAGATAAATATTCAATAAATTAGCAATTTAAAAGTAAGTATGCATCAAAGTCATATACTTACATAAAATAATAATGAAAACAACAGTCAAAATTTGGAGAAATACAATTATTTTAAATTACATAATGACGTCTAGTAGGAGGCAGTACGCACAGTGGATAAGCTCAGGCCATCAAGTCAGACTACTTAGGACCAAATTCCAGGTCTGCTACCTGTGAACTGTGTGACTGCAGGAAGTTATTTACCCTCTCTGAACCTTATTTCTCTGTGTAATGTGGTTAACAGCAATAACCACACCTCACGGAATTGCTGTTTGAATTAAATGAAATATACCCAAAAGAAATTAGCACAGTGACTAGCATATCATGCATACAAAAGATAATAGTAGCTAATGTTATTTTTACCATTATTATGTCACTATACACTATAAATTCTACCTTTTATAATGTAGTTATATTTATTTTCAGAAGGAGTAGCCAATGTTTTGACATCCACTAAGAAATACGAAGATATTTATAATTCTTCAATACATTAGTTTGGAATTTTCAATTATCTTCTCCTCATGTTAATATCTCTGCTTTAGGGGCGCCTGGGCGGCTCAGAGGGTTAAGCCTCTGCCTTCCGCTCAGGTTATGATCTCCAGGTCCTGGGATCGAGTCCCACATCGGGGACTGCTCTGCTCAGCGAAGAGCCTGCTTCTCCCTCTTTCTCTGCCTGCCTCTCTGCCTATTTGTGATCTCTCTGTCAAATTAATAAATAAAATGGTTTTTAAAAAATATCTCTGCTTTAATTTAATCTGAATAGCTCCACCTGCATAATCATCACTATCACACAAATATTACCTTAAAGTTAGAGTTTTTAGCACTTTTAACAATGCAAGTCAATAAAAGTATTCAATCCAACAACTCAGTGACCACCTTCCATTGTTCCCGAATATTTCCTCACACTGCTTTTCCATTACTTTATAATTTTTCACTTCATGCCTTTAAAACGTTAAAATGCTTTCTTGAGTTTCACTTACATATTTATGGGTCTTAGAGACTGAGACAGTCAAATCTGCAAACTGAACATAATCAAGTTCTTTTTAAGGAACTCAAAAATGCCCTTTTCCTTCTCTTCACCCCAGTCAGCTGTCTCCACTTATTGCCCAAACCCACACCCAAACCTTGGGTTTCACATGTTTAAGAATTTAAGTCTTCTGTCGCAAAGTGCCCCCTTTCTTAGAGGGCACTCACTTATGACTCCAAGTGGCTGATGACCCTACCCTTACATTTTCTGCCATCTGATTTAGAAAGGTGAAAGGCACTATCCATCTGACCTAGTGACTAAATCTGTCTGCTTGGCCTCAACCTATTTATCCCAAGTACACCCATATCCTTACAAGAAATAAATACTGAATTTATACATCTGATGTAATTACAAAATATCTTTTTTACCTTCTCCTGAAAATAAATGGGTTAATAGATACTAACCTCATTTTTCCAACTGGAGATACTGAAAGAATATGTGTATCTCCTTGCAGTGAACTATTAGAACATATATGCTAAATATACATCTTTGTTTAACAAGGATGCTGGCTTGCTTTAAGTCTGTATCAAAGAATAAAAGGGAAACCTAACCTTCAGTGCCCACAATTAAGCAAGAAAGTTGTGCCTAGTCAACCATTTAGACCTAAGAAAAGCAGTAAGTAGAGTCAAACTTCCCCCTTGATCATCTGGGGTCATGCTACCAAAGGCTTTGCATGGGTAATAATCTTACCCTTCTGTAATATGCCCATAAATTTCCATTAGAAATGACACAGTTGGGGCCACTCTGACAAGTAAAAATGCCAATGTTCAGGCAGTGAGCAAGCAAAGAACATCAAGAGCACAATTTCTAGGGAATTAGTTGCTGATATCCTGAAAGCTGTCTCATGCAATAAAAAGATGCACAGTTAGACCGTGAGAGAAAGGGAACTCATCCCTAATTTGGGTAGATTCTAAAACCACCTGGCCATAGTTGGGAAACACAGAAATGAAAAGCAGGTCCTGATACAGGAACAAAGTTTGTCTACAATAAAGTCATTCCAAAACTGGAAATGAATGAATACATTCCCTGGACTTAGACCTTTATCACCTGAATAAGAATGAAGGTAACTGCAAATAGAAAAAATAAAATGGGCCCCTAGGTGGCTCAGTCTGTAATCATCTACCTTTGGCTCATATCATGATCTTGAGGTTCTGGGATCAAGTCAGGATCCCTGCTCAGCGAGGAGTCTGCTTCTCCCTCTCCTTCTGCCCTGCCCCCCCCAAATAAATAAATAAAATCTTTAAATAATAATGATTTAATGAGTTCCTATCATGGCTGGGTATTACCTCCAATCTTTAAACTAACACTTTACACAGAAAGTAAAGTGCTAGAGCTTGTTAGAGCTCCACAATGACTTCTAAAAGTCACCCTAAAATGAAGACACAGATCTGAGTCTGTTTGGCTCTAAAGGTCCTGCTCTCCCTGATACGAACAACCAGGGGTTCACTGCTGTAGGCTCCACATGCCAACAGCAAAAAGTTTTCTCCAGGGGCGGCTGGGTGGCTCAGTTGGTTAAGCGACTGCCTTCGGCTCAGGTCATGATCCCGGAGACCCGGGATCGAGTCCCACATAGGGCTCCCTGCTCTGCGGGAAGCCTGCTTCTCCCTCTCTCATTCCCCCTGCTTGTGTTCCCTCTCTGGCTGTGTTTCTCTCTGTCAAATAAATAAAAATCTTAAAAAAAAAAAGTTTCTACAGCTACTTTTGAAAGTGTTTACCAATGTCTATGAAAAAACACTGACTGGAGTGCCTGGGTGGATTAGTCATGAAGTGTCTGCCTTCGGCTCAGGTCATGATCCTGAAGTCCTGGGATCAAGCCCCGCATCGGGCTCCCTGCTCGGCAGGAAGCCTCCTTCTCGCCCTCTCACTCCCCCTGTTTGTGTTCCCACTCTAGCTCTGTCAAATAAATAAATAAAATCTTTAAAAAAAAAAAAACAGTGATTATGACTAACAAAAAAATTATTGTATATTAACTGGCATTTTTTTTTGCTACATATACTATACATTCTTCCTTTCTAATCTTTTATCACGCCATTTTCATTCCACTTTACTCCCTTGTCCATTCCTTGGAAGAATATCATGAATAGTTCACTTTTCAGGACAGTTTCATATTTTATTATATTGTTTCTTCCAAATATCCTTCCTAAGTAGGATAAAATAAGAAGTCCCAAAATGGTCTCATATACAACTAGCTTGCAGTACATACAAAACCATTACTCTGATCTCTTGGTCATTTTGTTCAAAGTAATATACAAATATGTCACCGTCCCACCAGTATTTGCCCTAGACAGAACCTCAGGTACTAATAAAAACAACTTAAGGGCTGCAGACTCCCACTGAACATACACGGTACTAAGTCCATCTGCAAACATACCATATGATCTTATACATCCTATAAAGCTAAAATATCCAACCAAAGATAACACCCTTTGTGAAAGTCTTCCAAAACCACACACAGCTGGCCTACTAAGTGCTCATTCTAGGACCTCCGTGAGGGACTCATACTTATGGAAGTCCTGAAAAGGTGCTTCACATTTATTCTGCTGCTTTATACCTGCCTGTTTCCCAGTCTGACTCCCTCATTAAATGAAATCCTATCAAATAGGGACTAAATCCTGTCAACTACCAAATGCCTAGTTCTTGAAGGTATCCGGTAAATAGCAGGCACTCAGATCCGTGCTAAATTAATGACTATTCAAAAATGCACAGCACCTAACTGAATAGTCACCTTAAAAACTCATTATTATCTTCTAACAATTTCTGCCGTTTTAAGATAAATTTTAACTCATTTTAAAATTGCTTTATGATTAAGTGCTCAAGAAAAATTAGTCTTTATGTCACACTCTTTATGTCGTACTATTTCTTAAGCTCAAAATAAAAAGTCAAATGAATCAACCACTTCATTCACAAAGTTTAGCACCAAATGACTTCTATTATTGAAACTAAACTTCATTCCCAATATAAATCTTCTCTACTCCCAAGGATATAACTTCAGAGCTAAATAAAGAAGCCTTTCCAAGATAGAAGAATATCTAAATTTCTAAAGTGTTTGGCACAATATAAGCAAACCCTAATTAGAGGGATGCAATCTTCTCATTATTATCAAAGGGACCATACACTGACAGTCTCTTGGAATTTCACAGCTTCCTACACAAAAGACAGGGTATATTATGATATCTGAATACATAAACACTATTCATAGCAGAAAAAATTAATTATTTATCTTGAATAAAATACGATAGCAGTAAAAATTTGGAAAACATGAAATTAAAAAGAACATAAGCCAACCAGAATGAATGGCCAAGACAGTACTGATATATTAATACAGTTGTGCTTTCAAAATGAAAACTGGTGCTATTTACTTATACATACTCTGCATACAGCTACTTAAAAGCCTGAAGATTAGGAAGACTTTAGAGTATAAGGATGACGGAGGATTATGAAGGTAAATAGGTAGTAAAAACCTATCCCTAAGCTTTTAAAGGATAATTTAGCAATAACTACTCAAAAAACTTTAAAAATCATGCCCTTTTATACAGAAATTCTACATCTATAAATTTATCTTAAGAAATAGTTTCAGATGTGCAAAAATATTTAGGTATACTAACTTGTTTTCTCACTATTGATAAGACAAAAATTTTTTAAAGCAGCATCCTAAAACTTCTGATAAAATTAAATAAGTTAACAGACTATCATTAAAAATGGTGTTGGAATATACTTAGTGACACAGTAAGATGACCAGAATATCTTTAGAAAATATTTGTGTTGTCTAAAGGTAAACTCAAAATGGATGAAAGACCTAAATGTGAGACAGGAATCCATCAAAATCCTAGAGGAGAACACAGCAACCTCTTCAACCTCAGCTACAGCAACTTCTTGCTAGATATATCTCCAAAGGCAAGGAACAGAAACAAAAGCAAAAACAAACTACTGGGACTTCATCAGGATAAAAAGCTTCTGCACAGCAAAGGAAATAGTCAACAAAACTAAAAGGCAACCTATGGAATGGGAGAAGATATTCACAAATGAGGTATCAGATAAAGGGCTAGTATCCAAGATCTATAAAGAACTTATCAAACTCAATACCCAAAAAACAAAGAATCCAGTCAAGAAATGGGCAGAAGACATGAACAGACATTTCTCCAAAGAAGAGATATAAATGGCCAACAGATAAATGAAAAAATGCTCCACATCACTTGGCCTCAGGGAAATATAAATCAAAACCACAATGAGATACCACCTTACACTAGTCAGAATGGCTAAGATTAACAAGATAGGAAACAACAGATGTTGGCAAGGATGTGGATCTTATGCTGTTGGTGGGGATGCAAACTGGTACAGCCACTCTGGAATATGGTATGGAGGTTTCTCAAGAAGTTAAAAATCGAGCTACCCTACAACCCAGCAATTGCACTACTAGGTATTTATCCCAAAAGTACAAATGCAGTGATCCCAAGGGGCACCTGCACCACAATATTTATAGCAGCAATGTCCACAATAGCCAAACTATGGAAAGAGCTGAGATGTCCATCAACAGATGAATGGATAAAAAGATGTGGTATATATTATATGTATACACACACACACACACACACACACACACACACACAATGAAATATTACTCAGCCATCAGAAAGGATGCTTACCATTTACACCTACATGAATGAACTGCAAGGTATTTATGCTGAGCAAAATAAGTTAAACAAAGAAAGACAATTATCATACATTTTCACTCCGATATATGGAATATAAGAAACAGAGCAGAGGATCATAGGGGAAGGGAGGGAAAACAGAATGGGATAACCATAAAAGGAGAAAAACCATGAGAGACTCTTCACTACAGGAAAGAAACTGAGGGTTGCTAGAGGAGAAGTAGGTGGGAGGATGGGTAACTGGGTGATGGGCATGAAGGAGGACACGTGATGTGATGAACACGCGGTGTTACATGCAACTGATGAATTACTGAACACTACATCTAAAACTAATGATAAACTATTTGTTGGCTAATTGAATTTAAATTTTAAAAAAGAAAATATTTGTGTTCTCTATAACAAGTATTTAATTTAAAAAGTAAAACTTTGAAAAAGAGTGAATACATAAAAACATGAAAATGGTCTCAAAATCTAAGATAATTAAATGTAAAAGGAAAAAAGAGTACAACATTAAGTGCACTGTGATGTATTTTAGAAAAACATCTGCCTCCTGGTTTTGCTTGCTTTATACTACCAAAGTTTACTCTACTTGGCTTCAGAGACCATGTCATAATTATAAACACTGCTTTTTAAATGTAACACTCAAATTAAATTAGTAACAAAAACCCAAATTCAAAAAGATAAGATAAAAGCTAATTCAGGCAAAAGCTTTAGGTACTTCTTTAAAAAGGACAATATATTAAAAAGAAAACTAATTTGTTAATTGTTCTTAATGGCTTTGAATATTACCTCTGCGAGCATACATACATCCCCATACACCACTCCTGTTATCACATCTCTGTCTCTAAGAGCTGGGTATTTTAACACTGTCAAGTGAAGGCACACACAGGTTAGATAGCAGGCAGTCCTGTTTTCACAAACCCATGCTGCCCTCTTCTGGATACTTTTGGAGATTATGTGATAATACAAGTTAATTACAATAAAATAAATGAAAAGTAATCATATTTTAAGTAATCTATTAAAGAAGTTAGCCTATATGCTCATATAAAGAAATATATATATTACTGGTACTGAATTTATTTGGAAACATTTTCCAAAAATTCCATTTTGAATAAATTTCTACTAGCAGCACACAGCTGATAATCCAGTCATCCAGGACAATGAGGGAAATAAATATAAATATATATTTATCAAAAGTAAATAAAACCTAATACTCAACAAAGTCATTTCTTTTGTTCTCTTTCATATGCATTCCCCTCATTCCCAAAGCAAAGCAGAATGTGAATTTGGTACTTATCCTTACAGTTCAATTCTGAAAGTTTTACTACCTATGCGTGCATCCATAAATACATAGTATGGACTTGTGTGTCTTTTAAATGTAAATAGACAATATCTTACTGTATCACACACACACAAAGGTTCCATGTCACAGGCGCAGCCACCCACTGCAAGTGCAGATCAACAAGGAATGTGGAGAGTTCCATGCAAAGACATTGGTACCATTATACAGGTAAGAAATACTCTGAGTCACTCGTGTTATTTTTTAATTTCTGCATTTTCACACCTGTCAATAATCTCTTACTGGTTTATTAGATGGGATGTTTTTTTAAAGCATTTCTGACATTTTAAAATTATTTTCTTAGCTCTTTTTTCATAGTCTAGTTTCTTCCTCTGAAATTAAAATACATGGAAATGCATCTTGGTGAGTGGAAACCTTCATAATGAAAGCTATCATTAAAAAAAGAACAATGAATAAGAAGGGAAGAATGATGAATAAGAAGATGAATAAGAATAATAAGTGAAAGGAAGAGGTCAGATCATTCTCAATTGAAACAACTAATCCTAATGCCAGAGACTTGGAGGCAGTTTCCTGATGCAGCACTCCAGAAGCCTTAAGAAATCTGCCCTCCCTTTTAAGAGCTCGCTTCTGCAAACTCTCTGGGGATTTGCTGCAGGCTTTGGTCTCCCTTAGCCTACAGTTCAGATTTTGGATATTCACCAAAGCCTACCTCTGACAGCTACCCAAATCTGAAAAGCATTCTATCTCTAACCACTCTACACTGCTTAAATTTCTCAGTTATTAGAATAAGATTCAGCTAAAGTGTAAAACTTTTAAAGTATTAAAACATTCTAGCATTGAAAATCTCTGAAGGATTCCAAGATATTGCACACTGAGTTAAGGGAATCACACAGCTGGAGAACAGAGGGGAAGGGAGACTTGCTTTTCACTAATAAGATTTAATACCTCTTGCATTTTATGTACCTACTAATGAAATATTTTAAGACACTACTTATGTGAATATGAATTTCATAAAATGTGAAATACTTTAAGACAGTATGAAAAGCTAAAATTAAAAAACTCAAAATTTTAGCAAACCCATTTTTAAAATAGATTTTCCTCAAAAGTCTTCTATATGAGTATTTAAAATGGCAATCTAACTTTTTAGAATAATATAAGGGTTCTACTTTAAATTTGAATATTAAAACTACCTCAGAGCTTTAACTTCTGAATAGCAATAGAGAAGGTGGAAAACACTCTTTTAGAAACAATAAACACAACTGGGAATGACAAACAGAAATGGTCTCTTATTGTAAGCTATGTTGTGTAATTCCGATACTATTTAAGTCATTTCACTTCAATCTCCTTCCAGATGTATCTTCCACATGTATATACAGCACACACATATATTCTCTTTCATATACATAGTTCATGTAGATGTGCCTTTCCTGTGTACATACAGCACAGGCATATGCACCTTTTGCATGTGTATATGTATCTGTTGTGTGTGTACAGCACATGTGTATAAATCTTCCTTATGCATATACAGCACATGTATATGTTTCATTCACATGTATATACAGTACAGGTACACGCATTGTTCATCCTCGTACATGATACATTTTATTTCATCAAGAAACCAAACCACCGAAAAGAAAACCTCAAACTGAAGTTTTTCCCTTTACATTCAATAACCTTAAGAAGAAACAGAAATGGCAAATAACTTAATATTAAAGATCACAAAATTACAAGTTTCAACATCCCTAATGAAGTCGAAACACAGTCAAAGCTCACATCATTTTTTGAGTAGTTTCCCAAAGCTCCCTGTTTCTCCGAGAATACATCCCTTCCCTTTTCCTTCACGGCATGTTGTTAGTATCTCTCTCTCGCCTTTATACAGTAGGGCCTGTAGGAGATAACAATATTGCCTGATCATCCTCCTAAAATACAAGGTTATATTTCTGGGAAGATTTAAACATATTATGTGGCAGACGGTTATACTGCCCGCAGAAGCTTTCTGAATTGTTCTCAATAACCCTTTAGCACTATATAACTTCAAATTACTTCAATAGTTCATATTTTAAAAGATACCTTCAAAAATTTTTACCTTTATTATTTTAATTATTTAAAATAATCTGTATCATATATAAAAGTTAAATCTCAGTTATCTGGACTATTTGGTGACTGAAACTCAACTTCAAAGCAATTTCAAAACTCAATTTCAAAACTCTGCCTATTAAATGGACTTGTACAATTTTGGGGAAAAAATTTTAATCCCTCTAAAAAATGAAAAACAAAAAATCTTCAATGTAAAATAAAAACAAAATCTAGTCAATTTAAGTATTCTACACAATACTGTAGTTAGGCAGTATTTATCATCTATGAACATGTCACATTTTTAAATACATACAACTCCCATTAATAAAAGAATACAGAAATAATTTATTAAAAATAAAGTATACAGAACCACTGAGCCTGGCAACAAATTGATGCTATTTTATAGCAAAGATATGGAAAGGTTTTTTGGTTAGAAAGATGCTAAAATGAGATAAAAATAATGGGAATGGGGAAGGGAAGGATGACAAAGAAACAGAGTGTAGGAAAGGAAGCGCATGTCCTTGGTCCGCTCAGACATGTATGTGCGATTGTTAAGGAGTGTACCGTCTGCCTCAGAGCTGCCTGCAGCATCTTTCCACCCACAGACAGGATCTCATTCCTTCTTCACAGTCTCCCTAAGCTAAGACACAATGACTTGCTTAGTATTTAAAACCTTCCATATGTTGGTAAACACGAAATGACTACAAAATAAAGGAAAAATCATCAACCTTATATACTCTTGATTATAATTTCAGTACATTTTAAAACACAACTAATATTCTTGTCTTAGGACATCTTTTCCTTAAAAAAAAAAAAAAAAAAAGATGACTACAAGTAGTCAAAACTCAACTTGCTGGTTCTAAAATAAAAACCAAAATTCTATTCTAATCCAAAAAGCAGACAACAAACATTTCAATATTTATCTTTAATCACTGTGTTTGGTAAATACTTATAATCTTCCAATGACCAGATCACATTTTAAGAAATATTTTCTGTTAAAAGAAAATGACACTAGATCAATTTATGAGGGGGGCAACCAAAGCACTGGACCCTTTATGTGTCATTAACTCTCTTAGCAAGACAGTCATTTGCTAAACATTTAGCAAATATCAAATTCTTAGCTTTTTATTAATCATTTAGGCTCTCTGACCTTCAAGCATATTAGCTGATGCCCCTAAAACCACCAACTACATGAAAAAGTTATTAACCAGGCAGTCACTACTTGTTATCACAAAGCTAAAAGCAAATTTGTCTTGTTTTTTTTTTTTTCTTTTGCAAAAGAGTAAAAGAGAAAGAGCAAGTGAGCATGAGGAGGGGAGAGGAGAGGGAGAAACAGTCCCCCCACTGAGCAGGGAACCCAAGGTGGGACTTGATTCTGGGACCCTGTGATCATGACCTGAGCCAAAGACAGATGCTTAGCCCACTGAGTCACCAATACTTTTGGATGTCAATTAAAAAGAAAAGAAAGTCTATCATTAAGTCTATAAGTAAAGAATAAGTCATTGGTTATTTTCCAAGTACCACACTTCCTTGTCTTTCTTCCTCCTATTAGCCAAGCAACTAGCACCTGGGTCAGCCCCTTGTCAACTCAGGAGCCCATTCCCTATGTAGCTGCATGCGTCTAGGTACCTTTTCTCTCTCTCTCTCTCTCTCTCTCTCTCTCTCTCTCTCTCTCTCTTCTTTCTTTCTTTTTCTTTCTTCCTTTATTCTTTCATTTCTTTCTCTCTCTCTTTCTTCCTTTCTCTTTCTTTCCTTCATTATGTTATGTTAGTCACCATAGAGTACAGCATTAGTTTTTGATGCAGCATTCCATAATTCATTGTTTGCACATACAAGGTACTTTTTTACTCACTAAAAATAATTTCTAAATGCAACTGGTCAAAAAAATTCACTATATTATATTATATATCCACTTGAAAATTCTTTTCCCCAAAAGATTTCATTTATTTGATGGAGAGAAAGTGTGCACAAGCAAGGGGAATGGCAGGCAGAGGTAGATGAAGAAGCAGACTCCCTGCTAAGTGGGACATGGGCCTGATCCCTCAGGACCCTAACATCATGTCCCAAGCCTAAGGCAGTCATTTAACAGACTGAGCTACCCAGACGCCCCTCCCTCCACTTGAAGTTTTTAAAAAAAGAAACCAGAGAATGTTCTTATACAAACACACAAGCTAAAAAATATATATATATTAATGTAGGTTCGAACAGAACACATGATCTTACGTAAACCACTCTAAACTTTTCTTTTAGTCAAATTTATAATTTAAAATGTATATTTCTCTAATATTTATACAACAACAAAAATCTGGGATGAAAATTCTCATGTTCCACTATGGGAAATAACTACTGTAAAATGAACTTTAGCATAGGTTGTAACAGTGCGGCAACTGACAAGTGCAATTATGATATCTATTTCACTAAAATAGATGTAAGATTGGTTATTTAGATAAACACATAGCAACTGTTTACAGTAATGGAAATAAACTAACAACCAATATGAAAAGAAAGGAAAAGGCAGGAATAAGAAAGAAGGAAAAGAATGATTAAGAACCTGAATTTGGGACCACCTGGATGGCTCAGTCCCTTAAGCAGCCACTCTTGATTTAGACTCTTGATTTCGGCTCAGGTCAGGATCTCAGGGTCCTCAGATTGGGCCCCACATCCAGCTCCATGCTCACTGGGAAGTCTGCTTAAGGATTCTCTCCTTCCCTCTCCCTTTGCACCTACCACCACTCCCCCCCCCCCCCGCATAAGTAAATAAATAAATCTTTAAAAATTAAAAAAAAATTTCAAATCTGACAGAAAGAAAAAAAAGACAACTGGCATGAGGCCTCCCTATAATACCACCAATATCAAATCAAACAAAATTTAGTTCTGGCAGAACACAGCAGATAAAATACATTATCAGGAAGATTAAGTAAATAAGCAGAAAGGCCAAGGAATTGGAACGATCCTTGTGAAACACCTGAGAACACCGCATCAGATACACAAATAAAATGCTTTTCCATTTCTATTAGACCAAAACTTATAAAGCTGAATGGATTTTGATAAACATGAAACCTATGTGTGAGACAACAGTGTGTGTGTGTTTGAATGCACACATACGCATATGTGAATGCTGGGAAATAGTGACTGTGCACACAATGGTGGCTAATCACATGGAAAATTCATGATTAACAAAGAGTAAGAGAAATTATGAAGAAAAAATTATGGGTCTGTTATTTATCAGTACTAAAGCCTCCCCAAACCTCATATTCCTAAAATTATTAGGCTTTCTGATACCACTACACATCCATCAGTAAGAAAGCAATCTGCTTTCACAAAAGTATGTACAAGATTTTCCAAAATCATCAGTGACTGTTATACTTGCCCTTGCCATAAGTGTTTATTTAAACAAACAGCATCCACAAGAGCTGATAAGTATTTTCTCTCCACCAAAGTATAAATTCACTATCCTTTTGCTCAGATAGAGCTGAAAATGAGATTGCAGAATATCTTTGTGAATACGTAAACTACTTTAAAACGGAAAATTGAAACTTCAATAAACATATTTTAAACTGCTACAATGTTTTCAAGACAAGTCATACTATTTAGAAGTAACAGGAAAAAAATAATGTGCATCTTCTGTTTCTGTGCCCAATAGTAAATAATTATAATTCTGCTTAAATATTACACATTAACATTATCCAGTTTTAAAACTGAAAGAGTTCCGTTAATTCTTTTGTCATATTTTCTTTAAGTTACTCTAGAATTCTACTCCTAACAGCAATATAACTCAGGGCTACCACAATAAAATAATCTTTTGTGATCAACTTACACTACAGTTTTCGGGTGGAACTAGAAGTTGAGTAATCTCACCACCATGCACACAGAAGATATGTTTCATTTCTCCAGAAAATATGTCCCAAATTATGACAGAAAAATCCACGCCTCCAGATATCAGATATCTTTGGTCATAACGAGCTGAGACCTGATGAGGATACAGCAGACATGTGACTTTGTTCCGATGACCGCGAAGTGTTCTGTGAGGTGGCCAACCTGTGAATGAGGTTTGGGATTTAAAATGGGAAAATTAAAGTCTTACAAAATTTCAACAAATAAAAGCAAACATGAATTGTCAGAGTAGCTATAAATTTTATCACAGAAAAAACTTTTAGGGGTGCCTGGGTGGCTCAGTCGTTAAGTGCCTGCCTTCGGCTCAGGCCATGATCCCGGAGTCTCAGGATCGAGCCCCGCATCGGGCTCCCTGCTCAGTGGGAAGCCTGCTTCTCCCTCCCTCACTCCCCCTGCTTGTGTTCCCTCTCTAGCTGTGTTTCTCTGTCAAATAAATAAAATCTTAAAAAAACAAAAAAAAACTTCTAATTTTATCTTCTAAAATACTCTGCCCAACACAGTAGCTACTAGAAACAGTAGGATGCTGAGAACGTGAAATGTAGCAAGTGCAGACTCATAGGTGCTGTACAGTAGAGGAGAGCCCAGAGATTTAGCACAAAAAAGTAATGTAACATATCTCACTTGTAATATTTTATATTGATTGTCATTGATTTTATATTGTAAAATTGAAATTTTATTCAATTCTACAAGTTGAAATGAAAATCCTTCTGCTACGTTGGGTTATATAAAAAGATTATTAAAATTAATTTCATCTGCTTCATTTTTACTTTATTAATGTGAATATGGAAAACACATAATGTTATATATACATATTTCTGGACTCACACACATAAACTTTTTTTTTTTTAAGATTTTATTTATTTGACAGAGAGAAACACAGCCAGAGAGGGAACACAAGCAGGGGGAGTGAGAGGGAGAAGCAGGCTTCCCGCCAAGCAGGGCACCGGATGTGGGACTCAATCCCGGGTCTCTGGGATCATAACCTGAGCCGAAGGCAGTTGCTTAACTAACTGAGCCACCCAGGCGCCACCCATAAACTTATTTCTGGACTTACACACATAAACTTACATAAACTGGACAACACTGTTCTAAAAGATTGGCAGTATTACTGGTAACGTGGTTATTACTTAGTAACACAGTTATTACTTAGTTATTACTTAGTAAGCTACAGAGACAACTAAAAATAAATGAAACTATTAACATATACAAAGAGGTAAAATCAGATACTTCTTTATATATGGCATTACATGGTGTATAGTCTAATACTAGGTACTAAGAATTTCTTACCTGCAGCAGCATTAAATTCTACCAACTCCTAGCACACTAACAACTAAGCTGATTCATTGTACTTGTTACAAAGAGGGCAAACACTGTCAATATCATGGCTATAGAGTTCTCAAAACACTTTAGACATTGGTAGATCTTCATTATACCTCTTCGGAGCATGTGTTCCCCTTGCAGCAGCTGTACTATGGCTGTCTGTGTGGCAGGTACAATGATGATGCTTCCGTCCTCACGGCCACAAACGAGTCGTCCATGTGCTGGTATGTACACACTTGCGGTTACTTTAAGAGGCTCATTACTATTGGGAAGCACACTCAGCTGATCTATAATTCCAGCAGGACAAGGATTCAGTTTATCAAATGCCTCTTGCAAACTAATAGAAGTTGTCATTTTCAGTTCTGTGGAGGTTTTGTTTTGTATTAAAAAAAAAAAAAATTGTCCATGTTAGAAAAAAAAACTGTTAAAATAAATGTCCTTAGAGTTGATTCAGTAATATATATCAAAGAATGATAACTGTGATAAACTATAATTCTAAGAAGAATAAAATGGCATATGTACATTATGAATTTATTATGCAGTGGTTAGTGCTCAGGTGGCTATATTAAAAGAATTAAGAAATTGCTATACATGATTTATTGCCATCTTCTTTACCTTCCTGTTTATCAGGTGTGTCTGATACATTCCAAATATTTAATCTTCCTGAAGAATCACCCTGAATTAATAGTTTATGGAGGTGTTCCTTGAATCCATAGAAGAATCGAGTAACAGGAGGACAAATTAGCAACTGCTAAAGGAAAAAAAATTGTTCAAATGTTTTTAGCTGTCCTTTTTTTTTTTCCCCAAGTAATCTCTACACCCAACATGGGGCTTGAACTCATTATCCCAAGATCAAGAATCGCATGCTCTACCAACTCAGCCAGCCAGGAGCCCCTTAGCTACCTTTTTAACCAAAATATTTCACATATAAGGATATTAAGTACTTTGCCTCAAAGTAAAAAAAAAAAAGTATAGCATGAATCTTCACCAACATTTTAACGTGATTTTATATCATCAATTACATGTCAACTAATATTCAAGTCCAATAAAATACAAACATACAAGGAAGTGAACACTACATTTATAGTCTTTCTCTAAAATTAGTATTTATATTCTTTTTCTCTACTTTAGAAAAACTGGTGACTCACCACAACAATGCAATTTATTTAACTGTCTTCTATTAAATAATTAATACAAAGATATACCACTCTACCAAAAAGAAAAGTCTCCACTTTAAAGGTCAAAAGGGGAGAAACTCACTAACCCTAGCTTTTTGCCCATTACTGACTAGTCACTAAGAGTAGCACAAAATTAAACTACCAAGACTGTACAAGTAGAAGACTCCATCTTTTAAGCAATATATTTTCAACTAATAGCATGACATTTTACTTCATCGCATTTACATAATCACTTTGAACCTAGCCTGATACGTTAACTATAAACCCCTAGGAACAAAAACCACTCATTAGGCTCTTATGTATACTTTTTTTAAAAAACAAATTGTTTTTCAGCTTTTATGCCTTCAGTGATATCCTTTATTTGAAAATACTACATAGCGGTGGGCTCATAAAATTAAAGCTTAGATTATCAATTCACAAATACTTGAAATTAAAAGCATAGACTCTTATTCTGAAAAGCAGAAAACAAATTTCAGTTTTGACAATTATAGTTAACAAATAATCTAATTACATTGTTTTGTGTTGGTTCCTAAAAATCATTAGCTTATAGAAACAATATATATTAAACATAATCAATTATGTGATTTAAGTCAGAAAATTACTGAATGTTGTAACTGATAAATAACATCCCTAACATGGAAAAGTTGCTGCAGCAGTTCTAATAACCAATATTCCACATTCTACAGTGTGGGTATCTCACACTGTGTAATACAGATATCTTAAAATATACTGGGGAGCTGGTATTTTAAAAAACATAGTGTGTACCTTGTTTTGCTTTGTTTTATCTATGTTTTTTATACAAGTCATTATCCCTTAGTTTATCCGGAAGTAACTGTGAGGTTAGAGAGAGGGCGGTGTTCAACTTAGGAGAATAAAGGCTGGGTTAGAGAGCATCTTTTTTTTTTTTTTTTTTAAGATTTTATTTATTTGACAGAGAGAAACACAGCTAAAGAGGGAACACAAGCAGAGGGAGTAAGAGAGGGAGAAGCAAGCTTCCTGCTGAGCAGGGAGCCTCATGTGGGGCTTGATCCCAGGTCTCTGGGATCATGACCTGAGCCGAAGGCAGACACATAACAACTGAGCCACTCAGGCGCCCGTTAGAGAGCATCTTAACTGTATAGAGATGTATAAATTCTGTAAACTCAAAATATTAAAAAAAGAAATTTCCTTCCCCTCACCATCCCCTCATATAAAGATGGAAAAAAATGTTCAAAATAAAAAAGCTGTGCAAACCCAGAATATAATAAGTAAAGGAAACTTTACTGCCAAAACCAAAGCTTTGTCCTTAATGCTCAAAAAATATAGAGACGAAAACCTAGTACTAAGTGCCACTGCATTTCAATTTTAAATTGATATTAAGTAGGTTTTTAAAAATCAGAGGCATCTGGATGGCTCAGCCGATTAAGCAACTGTCTTCGACTCTGGTCATGATCTGGGGGTCCTGAGATCGAGTCCCATGTCAGGCTTCCTGCTTCTTCTTCCTCTCCCTCTGCTCCCTTGATCCTGCTCTCTCATTCATTCGCTATCTCAAATAAATAAATAAAAGCGTCAAAAAAAAAAAAAGAAATTGTAATAAACTTTGGTTTTTATAGAGAAAAAATTTCTTTTATTCTTTATTTCTAATGTCTGATAATTTAAAACACTATATGATTTTGGGGATCTACTGTAATGCCTTATCCAAGTAATGAACTATTACTAATCAGCAGGATTCCATGATTATCTTTGTCTTTCTAAAATTCTATCTGTCCCTATGTATACAACATAGTGTAAATTTATGCCATCAATCTCTTACCAAAAAATCATTTACACTATGTAATCAGTGTAAGACTATCTGTATTCTTAGAGAAATGTGAACACTAAAAAGCATTTTATATAATCATATAAGACATGCAAATTTTAGAACCGTGCTTATAATTGACCATGTCAAAATGTTTTATGACATTTAACACAATGTCCTGAATCTTTCAAATTCTTAGCTACCAAGAGACATTGATAAATGCAGTTGTGAAAAATTTTAAATGTCACTATCAACTATAAATGGTACCTGAAGAAATTTACCTCTTTATCTGTTCGATCCAAGAGGCTATGTTGTACAGGAGGAATTAAATTTTCAACTGCTTTCCCCACATCACTGCGGAATGAATCACTAGCTGGAAGGCAACTGAAAATAAGAAAAATAGAACATCCAATTAAAATACTCGCATTAAATATTTTATCATATCATATGAGGAGGATTCTTGGAAAACTGACAAAACATGGATTTTCAAATTAGAGTTGATTTAATGTAGGCATTAATGTCATTAAAATACCCTACTTCAAATAAAGATCCACCTAATTTTTTTACTTAGAATTTAAACTGGAATTATAAGTCTAACTTAAGAAATCCTTAAGAGGGCGCCTGGGTGGCTCAGTGGGTTAAAGCCTCTGCCTTCGGCTCAGGTCATGATCTCAGGGTCCTGGGATTGAGGCCCACATCGGGCTCTCTACTCGGCGGAGAGCCTGCTTCCTCCTCTCTCTCTGCCTGCTTTTCTGTCTACTTGTGATCTCTCTCTGTCAAATAAATAAATAAAATCTTTTAAAAAAAAGAAAAGAAAAGAAAAGAAAACCTTAAGAGACTCTTGGTCTCTGGAAACAAACTGAGGGTTGCTGGAGTGGAGGGGAGTGGGAGAGATGGGGTGGCAGGGAAATGGACACTGGGGAGGGTACATGCTATGGTGAGCGCTGTGAATTGTTTAAGCCTGATGAATCACAGACCTGGACCCCTGAAACAAATAATACATTATATGCTAATTTAAAAAAGAAGTTCTAAAGTTTTTTACCTAAATCATTCACACTTTAAACATTTTCATAGATTTGAGTTATACCCTAATTCAGTCTCTTTTGTTTTGATTACAGTCCTAAATTATTATTGATTGAATACCTGGCAGGTAGTTTATAAATATAACTTTGTCCATTTTCAGTCCAAATGATGACTTTATCTGCTGATACAAAGTCACCTCCAGTCCACGTTTGTCCATTTTCACTAGGACCTGAACACAGCAAGGAATAGTCTCCAGCATCAAATACCTACAAGGAACAAGAAATTCACAATCTGACCCATGTTGGTGTCCTTTAAGTAAGATACAATGACATTTAAACTAAAAACAAGAGGCATCTGGGTGGCTCAGTCAGTTACACATCTGCCTGCAGCTTAGGTCATGAGCCCCAACCAACGGGCTCCTTGCTCAGTGGGGAGTCTGCTTCTTCCTCTCCCCACTGCTCCTGCTCTCTCTTGCTCTCTCTCTCTCTCTCAAATAAAACCTTTGAAAAAACAGACTAAAAACAAAATTTAACTTCTGGAAATATATGTACCAAACTCAGGCCTTTATAAAATTCACTACCTCAAGTTAAAGACATTGTGTCAGTGAGCCGTGGCGCTCAGTTACCTTCACCAGGGAAAACACAACTAGGCCCCCGGCTGTGTGCCTCTCAGGGGTCAGGCATATGACAGGAGGAGCAAGCGTGCTGCCTTACACAGGGACAGGAAATCCTGAGCCCTTCTTATCTAAAAGGAGGAATATTCCATCAGAGAATTCCAAGTCACCAGGAACCAGCCTCTAGAATGCATGGTTATTTCTATGTTTCTTTCTATGTTGAGTAACACTATTTCTAATAAACCAGATATCAGAATATCTCTTTATTTATATGGGAATTACCTTACTTTATTTCATCCTGGGGCTGAAGTACCGTAAATAGGAAGTTAAAAGACTGAGTTTTATTATTTAATAATTCTCATGTATAAAAGTCAAGTCTCCTGCATCCACCCCCAAAAAAGGTCAAATCCCTAAAATTTCACCAGAGAACACAGGCTATCTGGTGCTTTGTGTCTGTAAGGCATATCAAAGTTCACATCACTATCTCTTAAGCCTTAGGAGTACAGGAGGCAGGCATTGCTACCCATTTTCCAGAAAGCAAACTGACACAAATAAGGATTATATCACTCACTCAAGGTCACATGTCTAGTAAGTGCTACAGCTAGGACTAAAAACCCTGATCTCATAATTCCTAGAAGATTTTCTATAGTGCTAAAAAATTCAATAATTGGTAATTCTACAGTGCTAAAAAAATTCAATGGCTTAGAATTATTTCAGTTTTCTTGAAATAAAAAAGGAACCAAACTGTTTATACGGAGCCTTTTTGAACTTATAACAAATCCTAACTGAATTTATCATGATTTTCTACATCATTTATTACATAAACACTACAAGAATAGCCAAGACAAGTCTAAGAAAGAATGGAGACCACCCTGCAGCCTTATTACCTATGTAAACAAACTATAAAGCTTACAGAAAACAATACAGTACTAAAAAATATTTAAAAATTTTAAAAACAATACGGTACTGATGTATAAACAGAAAAATCAACAAGTCTAGAAACAGATTCCAGTAATTATAAGAACAGAATATATTATAAAGACACAAAAATAGAAAAGTGAATCATTCAACAAATGGCATCAGAAACTGGGGGTCCATCTGAAATAAAGATAAAATTGGATCTACATCTTGCAATTTATATAAAATAAATTCCAGATTAAATATTCAAAGGTACATAAAGTAAAATGATACAATTATTAGGAAAAATGAAATTTTTCTTAAATCTCAGCTTGTGATGAGCCCTTTAGAACATCTAACAAACTGCTAGAACCCATAAAAGATGATGACCTAACCATTTAAAATAGAAAACTTCTTTTTGGCAGTAAGTATTTGGAAAAGTCATTCTATTCAGTTAGTAGGACTATCTTAGTGTTGTTCTACTATGCATTTCCCTGATTAATGAAGCTGAGCACCTTTCTATACATTACCCACCAGCTTTCTTTTTTATGAAATGTTTTTGTCCATTTTCCTACTGGATTCTTTTTGTTCTGTTCTCATATGATTATAAAATGCTTATTATGAACACACAAGAAATGGTATTAGATACTGCCTCTGGAGAGGGGAAGGAAAAGTATCAGGGGAAAAGGATGTGTACTTCATACTGTGTCGTCTTGCACTCCAATTTTATTACTATTTGCATGTGCTTTAACTTTTAAGACAAAGGAAGGATCCCATGTAGCTCACTATAACAGCAGGGACTAGCTTCTCTTCTCTAATCTCATACCAAAACAGTGGTGGTGGCGAGGATAAGGTTAAGACGTTGCCCGTAGCCCTGGTGGGTGCCTCAGTACACAGCCCGACCCCTGTGAGGCAACACCCCGTGGTGGTAAGGAGAGCAGCTGCTGCATCAGGATGCCATACGTGACGGCCAGCAACTCCACCACCACCTGTACAACCTTAGTCGAGCTGTGTTCCCTATGCTGACTCAGGCGCCTCATCTGCAAAATGAGAAAAGTAGTAGTTCCTACTGCAGCTGGTAGCCTCTACGACGGCCCCAACCCGGTCCTCAAAGTCCTCTATAACCCCTGAGTGTGCTGGGATTTTTGTGATGTTTCTAGACAAGACTCTATGGGAGAAGTGAAGAGACTGCAGACTCAAGATCAGGTGGGTCATGGCTACAACTTCTCTTGCTTGCTTACCACTCTGAAGGAAGACAGTTCCCAACCTGTGAGAGGCCCACATGGCAGGGAACTGAAGTCTCTAGTCAACAGTCAGCTGACGTCAAGCCTGCTAACCACCCTACGTGACTCCTACAAGAAGACTGTGGTCCTGGCTCACACCTTGACAGCAGCCTGCGGAAGACCCTGAGCCAGAGGCACCCAGCTAAGCCATGCCCAGATTCCCGACCCGCAGCGGGGGCTGTGATACATGAACCAGAGGGGGACTGTAACACGTTTATTGTTGTAAACTGCTAAATTCTGGAGTAATCTGTTATGCAGGATTAAGTAACTGATACACCCCCCCTCCAAGAGTTGTGTGGATTAAAAGAAATATGTGGAAAGCTTTGAAAGATATGCTAGGCACAAATGGTCTAAACATGCTCATTCTTTTTCTCTTATGGAAATACTGAAGTCTGGCATGTGGAAGTAATATACTCTTTTCATCATTAGCTCTCAAGTGATGTAGGAAGACCTTCCCAAATTCAAGAAGGCAGAACAGAATGGCAATTGGGAATAACAACAAACTGCAAAGGTCGGCCTGCAGAAGCACCACTGCTTATGTTGTACTGAGGAAATAATGACTGAAACAGTAGCAAAAAAAATGAAATGATAATCATTAACGGAATCATTCTGTAACCCAGAACAAAAAAGGTTAACAATAAGTAACCAAATGCCAACACCTACAAATTTGATATCAAAATCACAGATGAATTTCAAAGGGTTAAAATATTCTTGCACCAAGCTCTTCCTTATAATTGTCTCTGGAAGTCTGATAAACCAACACCTTGAAGGGTAAAAATACAACTTCTTACTTATGTAGTTATCTTACCCGCCAATATCTGGAGCACACGACCAAAAGTGACCTTTGTGTGAACGCACAAAAAGAAATGCTTTGGCAATTCTGACAATAAATGGGCTTGGACTCCTCCTCAAATATTGGCTCAGTATCCTGAAAAAAGAAAGATATGTAAAACATTAGAAATGGTCTGGTTGTCGATTAAAATTGATACAATGATATAAATAAATAAAATGGAGGAAAGACATCACTTGATATATTCATCATTTTAGCCTCTCATGTGAGAACCAAGGTAACAAAAGGCAACAAAAACACACTCCAAACACATCCAGGCACAGTCTTGACACAAAACTACTCGAGATTAAAATGCTGATGAGAATCAGAGTGTCAACACTGTGGCAATAACCGATGATAAAAGTTTTGAGTCAATCCTAAATTCCGTATCTATATGTCCTTCTAGGTTAAAAACAAACAAACAAAACTGATCAATTCCTCCAGGTCCCCCCCCCCGAATTCAGTGTGTGAAAATTCAGTAGCTGAAGAGATTAGCATCAATACTGTCAGAACATTGATCTGCCGTTCCTATTGACAGAGTTACAAGGAATTCAAGCCCAAACAACAGAGAAAGAACTAAAATAGGCTTAATGTGTTTTTTGTGTGTTGGTTTGCTTTATTTTTTTCCCTCAAGCAAACTATCTTTTAACTTTAATAGAGGCAACTGAGGAAAATCCCAGCTCTTCTGTGTTTCTCTACTTTATATCCTGTACAGTATGTTTCTCTATTTCATATCCTCAACAGAGCAGATGTCTGCCATCAAAAGCGAAAAACATAATACCCTTACAGAGACAACATACTAGGGGATGTTCTAATACTGTGTCAGTAAGGCTCTCGAAAAAGAATAGCTTTCTCCTGGCCCTTGAGGAAAAAAGGGGAGGGGCCTATCATCGCTAAAACTGAAGACTCTATAAGAACAGAACATCTGTCTCACCTGCATGCCACTTATTTCAGACGTAACGATCCAGACCTTCAAGATGCCTGTCGCTGAGAGTGCGACCACAGTGTCCTCTAAGTCAAGGGGGACCAAGAAACCAAGGTTATAAACATAATATGCTTTCCTCCTAAACAGTAACATGACTCGTATTAATGAAATTAAATAATAATGCTTTTTAACTGGTATGAAAGCATAATTCTATATTTCACGAAATAATAGAAGCCATATTTTGAAACATAATAGGCCACAAATTTGAAGTTCAAGGAAAAGTTGTTTGCAGCTACTTTAATTTTTTTTTATTTCTAATCAACTGGAATCAACTTATTTTTAATCATTTCAAAAGTTCTTAGTGACTATGATTACTTGATGTTTTAACAAAGAATTTTTATTCTTCAAAATTCACTTTTAATTATTTATCACAGATGAGCACACTTACTTGAAGTCTTAAAGACACTCATTTCCCCACTGTCCCACCTACTTTGCCTGCCTTCTAGACATTTTATGACACATTACACCCTGTATAGATTGTGATCAAGAGAAGACATGATCTAAAAACGAAATGCATACGCTGCAGGTAAGAAAGCAGTCACAGGGGCGCCTGGGTGGCTCAGTTGGTTGAGCGACTGCCTTCGGCTCAGGTCATGATCCCGGAGACCCGGGATCGAGTCCCACATCGGGCTCCCTGCTCTGCAGGAAGCCTGCTTCTCCCTCTCTCACTCCCCCTGCTTGTGTTCCCTCTCTGGCTGTGTTTCTCTCTGTCAAATAAATAAAATCTTTAAAAAAAAAAAAAAAAAAGAAAGCAATCACAGCGCCATGACAACATATGTGAAACGCTGAGAGCAGAGACACTAGAAGCAGTCTCATGCATGCTCCAGGGGGAGGAAGATATTTGTGAAAATCTCATTCTCTTCACTAACTAACTGATAAACTGTGGATAACTTAACTAACCTATCTTAAACTCAATAAGCAAATACAAATGAGTAACCTAGCTTAATGGGCTGCTATGAGAATGAAGACACACCACAGGTATAACACTCAGCATGTCAATCAAGATGGGTTATTACTGTTATTAAAAAGAACCATTTGCTGTCCTTAAGTAAAAACCTCATCATATTACATAGTTCTCCAGGAAATGTAAGGTACTGGAATGCAGTGATTATAAGTCATGAGCATGCACAGAGACACTAACAACTGCTCACCAATCTGTCAATTTATAGTAAAAATGGAACATACCTTTTTCTCAAATTCTCAAATATCCAAAGACTAGAGTACGGTAGATGTAGATTAAAAGTTACATATGCTTGCAAGTTTATAAAATGATAGTATTTAGAACTGCAGGCACAGCACATAAGCTTTCATCAATGACATTTTATCCTGTTCTGACCAGAGTGAGTACATGTATATCTCATATGGAAATGGTGTAAAATTCAAAATGTGCCAACTGCTTGTCACAAATATAGTCCTTTTTTAAAGAAAACATTGCTTATAACTAAGATTACAGGTGAACATGCTAATAATGAGTTCCCTCTTGCCTGGAAAATGAAGTTGAATCTCTTTTTCACTGCTATGCTCTTGATTAAACCAGTAATTCTCTAACAGGCATTAGAAAGCCTCTACTTAAGAAGGTCCCAGACCAAAGAAGCTTGTTCAGCTTTATTTCACTGAACATGTCCCAAATATATTTGACCACAGAACCCTCCTTTTTCACTAATACTTATTAACAAATTTCAGAACCAGTACTCTTCAGACAAGCCCGTGGGAAGTGCTACCAACCCATCTACTATGTTTCCACAGCCACTGCTGGACCTCAGACCTGCACCACTCTCGAACGGGGTCTTAAAATCATCTCCCATCTAAACCATTCTCAACACCACCACCAAAGTTATGCTTAAAACACAAGTCCCTGAGTGCCTGGGTGGCTTAGTCAGTTGAGCATCTGCCTTCGGCTCAGGTTATGATCTCAGGGTCCTGGCACTGAGCTCCCGCATCGGGCTCCCTGCTCAACAGGAAGCCTGCTTCTCCCTCTTCCTCTGCCTCCCACCTTGTGATCACTCTCTCTCTCAAATAAGTAAATAAAATCTTTTAAAAATAAATAAATAAATAAATAAATAAATAAATAAATAAATAAGTCCCTTAGAGCATTCTTACCAGAGGCTGTCCAACATTTATAGCAAGGACCAGAAAGCTACAGCTCATGGATCAAATCCAGCCGACTAGCTGTTTTTTTGTAAATAATGTTTTATTAGAAAATAGACAGGCTCATTCACTTCCATACTATGTGCTTCTGTGCTACACTGGCAGGTTAGAGTAGTTGAAACACACATCACGTGGACTACAAAACCTAAAATATGTATGTGGTCCTTCACAGCAGAAGTCTACCAACCCCTGATCTACAGGAGGAAACCCAAGTTCCCTGGCTAGCACACAAGGCCCTTCTTGATCTGCCCCCCCATCGACTTTGCCAACCACAGATGCTCCCATTCCTTCCCTCAAACTTATGTGTTATGCTTATGAAATATATCATATATGATACAGAACTTTACAGTAAATGACCCATCATGTCAGGGTGCCAGAGTCCCAAAAGGGCACCACACACTTACCTTGTGTTCGGTGGGATCGGATAATACTCATGGAGCTAATCCAGTCTGGAGAGATCTTTGATACTAAGGAGTATAACACCTCAAGGCTGGTGGCATCCACAACAAGGATTTCAGGATAGTGGCCATGGCATAAAAGCCTTCCTTCTCTCTGACTTCCAACAGAAAACTGGTAGAACTAAAAAGAAAAAGAGTTTTAAATGTTCACCTTTACTTCTGAGACTTGATTCCAAGCACTCATCAAGCTTATTAAGGCACTCAATTTCTCCAGTGATATTTCCACACAGGTACTATATGGCACCTATTACAGGTGTCTATGTACATATACATACATCCACCAAGTAACATTAATATTTCAAAATATCTAACAAAAATTATTATTTTCCTAACATCTCCCTTTTGAATAATTTTGGAGAAGTCACAGTAACTCTTCATTTTTAATCCTCCTATAGCATCTAAAACAGGATTGTTCAATGGATTCATAAAACACCTCAATAAAAATCAGCTTCACAGTTCAAAGCTAAAGGAATCTTTTCACAAAGCAAAGCAAAAAATATGAATTTTAGATGAATAGAAATAGGTGGGTACAGGCTTATAATTACTAGTTCTGACCGAATAAAATTTAGAAGGTAACTGCTGTTCAAACATATTATAATCAGCAGTAAATTCTAAATAATCTAAGTGTGTTATTTCCAACAAAAGTATTAGACAACCATGTAAATCATCCCCATAATGCACATTTATACTTTGTGGAAGAAAAATAGAGGAAGAACCGATACAATCATGATCTACACGTTACTCAACCCAAGAATAACTCAAAAGGAAAAGATGGGTGTCTATAGCCAAAGAGCAGATGAAGAATAACTATCAAAACAAGACTAACAATTTCTCAAAGGACCTGTCTCCCGTTAGCTTCAAAAAAAAAAAAATACTGACTCCCCTAGTAGAATAATTCTCCTAGAAGATTACTAGAAGGTGAAGACATCTAATAACCAGACTGCTACTTCCCAAAGTACATAAATCACATGACAGCAAGCCATACTGAACACAAATGGCAATGTTGTAACCATTCCACAACTGGGGAAATAACTAAGGACCCTTGGTCCAGTGTGCTCCCACACTCATCAGTCCTGTTCTCAGGCTCAACACAGAGTGTGAAGAAATACAATCTTCTCTCAACTATGGGGTACCCTGTAAAACAAGGATCACAACTTCTTAAACATAAACACTGATCACAGAGCACATTAACTCAGGGTAAGGTAGCACCACTAAGTGTCCAAAAGAGGGTCTAGTAAAATATGGACAACCACAGACAGCATCTCTAGATCTTAGAAGGTTCATCCAAAAATCAGGACACACAACCAGAAGGGACTGCCAGGCATTCGCATATGATAATGTGACTGTAGGGAGCCCTGACACATCTAAGGGGAAAGGGTCGAGGAGGAAAAGATGGGTGCAGAGAAGCAAACTCTGTTAGTATCCACCTAACACCAGCCAGGAGAAACATGTGCACTGCAGTCAGTAGAGAAGAGCTCTCTCCTGGAGGCAGGGATGTTTTATTAGCCTTGCCTGATGTCTCTCCCATTTTGCTTTTAGCTGTTATTGCATTAAGATTAAAATAATAATAATAATAATAATAATAATTTATACTCTCAAATAATCTTCTGGTAGAAGATTTAGCTTCCTAGACACTTTCATACTAGCAAAGAAAGTATCCTGAATGGAGAAACAATTTTTCCAAATATTAAAAAGGGATTGCCCAGGTGATAATCTAATAAGCTGGCATCTCCTTGTGATTTCGGTAAGTGCCAGTGTGATCAAGGTTTACCATTTCTACTCATACAAACAACTCGCTCTTGAACCTGAGAGAGTGAAGATCATGCAGGAAACAACTGTCCCACACTAGTGAACCTGTCAAAGAGCTTCTACTTAGAGACAGCCGCCCAGTTAAATACAGGATCTCATACAGGATCTGAGAAAGAACAGGCACTAAAAATAAGCTGAATAAACAAAGAGAATTTTTCCTAAAATGTAAATCAAAAGTTTTTAGGGGCGCCTGGGTGGCTCAGTTGGTTAGGCAACTGCCTTCAGCTCAGGTCATGATCCCGGAGATCCGGGATCAAGTCCCACATCGGGCTCTCTGCTCTGCGGGAAGCCTGCTTCTCCCTCTCTCACTCCCCCTGCTTGTGTTCCTTCTCTGGCTGTGCTTCTCTCTGTCAAATAAATAAAATCTTTAAAAAAAAAAAAAAAGTTTTTAAATCATAGAATTATACAATAGTCAAAATTTATACCCAATTAGTTTAAGACATTAAATTTCTCTATATAAAGTCACTTAACGGTACATCATTTATTATCCATTTTCTCTCTGTAAACCTTGATGACTCATATGATAAAAAATAAATAACAGATGCCCCTTATATAGAAAGCATACACTCTAACAACACTGAAGAAGCAGCAAAGGCCTTTATTAACAAGGGTAAGAAACATTAAAAAAAAAAATTATTACACAACCCATCACCTCACCCTGAAACATCTTCCATTGCTTTTCTAATGTGTTGGCACAAGTTTTCCTTCCCAACAAATGATTGTATTTGTTTGAGGGAGGCAGTATGATGTAACCGAAAGAATAGAAAGATAAATCTGATTTGGGATCCTGGTGCCAGGAATGACTCACTGGGAGACTGGGACAAGCCATTTAATCACCCTGGCTCTCAGCTTCTTTCCATGTAAAATAGTATACTCCTATCTCATTTGTAAGGCTGTGAGGAGGACTAAATGAAACACCCTTAAAGAAATGCCTATACAATAAGTGCTCCATAAAAGTTCTCTTCTCTTCCCTTTCCTGCCCCATTGAGAACACGAATCATATTTTCAACGAACATGAGATTTTTCCAATACTCAACAGAGTAAATGATGCATAAATTGAAGCACAAAAAAACAACAATTATGAAAGAATAAGAAAGAATACCAGGAATAGAAGTCAGAAACCCTAAATTCCTATGTAAATTCTTGCATAAGGCAGACCTATGAAATAGTAGTTTCTTCAACAGTTAGAAAATCCAAAAAAAAAAAAAATGTACCCAAGGACCAACTGCACAAGTAATAAACAGGATATGATCTGTAAAGTGGGTCAATTTGTGTCAAGCATGAATGGAACCACAAAGACTTTAGCATGAAAGAATTCATTATTTAGGATCTAGAGGACTGACCAAACTAGTAAAGGGACTCTCACCTGGGTAATGAGGATGGCCAGAAAGAGAAGTGGCAGTGGAACTGGCTTAGCCCCCGACCTTTCCCCATTAGTCACCTCTACTTAATACATCCCCCACTACCCCCACCTGATGAGGAATACTTTTACTAGCCCAACTGTAGTCTTCTTGTCCGGTTACTCATCTCCACCCATTTTTCATATAAAAGTTTAGGCTCAATGTTTAAAAAATATTTAATTGTATACCTGTAATAAGATGTGCTGACTTGGGCCGTCACGGAAACAGATACTAACCTGTATGCCTGTATGTGTGCAGGCTAATTTTGTAAACTCAATACATCTGCCATCATTCACGTCCCAGAGACACATCTCTCTATAAAACAAAAAGAGCTAACTTTAAATCTGATTAATAAAAGTACTACGCAACTTTGTCACAGTGCTTTAAAATTAATCTTTCACTAAAACTGATATATTTCAGGGGAAAGTAGTGTATAATCATTATTGCTGTTTGTGAAAAATTGTGGTCCTCAGTCAACATCCCAACCTCCCCTCCAACGTCCCCACCCCCACCTAGATTCTTTCTGGGCACACGGTAGGACTATACTTCCTGGCTCTCTTTTGGTTGGTAAAGTCTTGTGAGTAGTTCTGGCCACAATTGATGCAAGGGCCTCAAGAACTTTTCCTTCTCCTCTGCCTCCATTCCAGACAGTGGCTGCTTCTGTCAATAGTTGCTCCCTTCACCCTCAACCTCCAAGTAAGGATAACAGTGAAACAGAGCCCCAAATGATATACCAGGGTCAAGTGACGAAAACAAGAAATAAGATTTTAATTTAAACCACCAGGATTTTCCGTTATCAGCATAGCTAGAAAATTCAGCACAACACTAAACAAAAATTAAAGTCACCTTAATTCTAAACCTATGTGAATTGAATGTAATATTCCAATTTTGATTCAGTATTTATTGCATACATCTTATCAAGTGAAAAAATCAAATAAAAACATTTGATCAAAATAAAAATCAAAAAAAATTTATTTTATCAAATAAAAAAAAGCTTCTATCTCTCAAGCTATGACATTCAAAATTAGAAATATCAATATGTCTTTGTCTTTTAAAGAAATAAACTTTACTTAACAGAAGACAACATTAGTCAAATGCAGTGATGCTAATAGTCTTGGGGCTTTCTTCAGGATGCCTTTCTTGTATCTCAAATGGTATGAAAATTTTTCAAAGGATGTTCAATCTTATTTAGAATATGCATGCTAATATGCATATCCTTTAACTGACCAAAAAGGTCTATATTTTTACCTGATGCTGCCTCTTCTTGTTACAGTTACGTAAGGTTCTTTACAGGTTCATAAATTATGGGGGGTTAATGGGAGGGAACAACTTAAATAATTCTCTTCCAGGTCCCCAACTCCCTTCGATAACATATTATATATATAATTTTCTAAGCACCAGAAAAGTTTAAAAACTCCTCACTCTAAATAAACCCGATGACTATTATCTAATCTCTCTCTAAAAACAAGTTATATTCTGAGACTCAGGAATATAAAATTACATTAGCATATTAACATACATGAATACAACCATATGAACTTTTTGCATGGCTTCATCTTCTAAATTTATGCTAGTCTAGCCATCATTCAGTTGTTTGCCAACTCAGTAAAAATACCATGAGGATTAGTGATCAAGCTTTAACTTACAAGGTATTCTGAGTTTCTCAAAAGCAAGGCAAAAACATAATCATAAAATTACAATAAAAATATTATAAAATTCATTAGTAAAGACAAAATTCACATTTACAAAACCATATCCCAAATATCTTTAAGTTCAAACAACTGAAGCATTTATTTAAAAGATACTTCAAAAGAAAAAAAATTCCCTATTCACTAATACACTGGTACTATTTGCAATAAAGACTTAGGAGGAAAAAAGTAAAGAAGAAATACTTGCCCACTTTCAGACGCACTCACAATATACTGTTTGTCACTAGAAGCACAAGCTTTAGACAAACAGGTGATTGAGGCTGTGTGACCAAACAACAGTGCTCGAGGATTAACCTAGAAATACACAATATGTTGATGTAAGTACCAAATTTTAAAAATTAAATTTATGGACTTCCATTAAACATTCAGTATATACAGATACATATTTGAGAAGAATTGCTCAAAACACCAAAAACTGAGAGTAACACAACAGTGACCCCCACCAGGTAAGTTCTAAAGTCAGAACTAGAACACCAACAGATAACATTGTTTGCCCAACACATACAGAGAGTGACAGAGCTAGAGGTCAAACGAGGGCCCTCTTAAGCACTAAGCTACAGGGTACTGAAGAATCAAATTAAGAATGTGAATCAGGAATAAAATAATTTACCCCCCTCATTTTTTAAATAATATGCTCATTGACCTGAAAACATATTTAGTCTCTAGATTAACACACTCAAAACAAAAAAAAAAAAATGAGGATGGGCACCCTCCCGAATGCTGGTAGCAACATAAACTATCAGGAACGAAGAACGACCTTCACAGACCAATGATTTAGTGACACATTGCCTTACAGAAAAAATAGCTTAATACTCACTATTCCAAAATAGCTTGGCAATCAGCCCCCCAAATTCATCTACTTTGTGCCAAATGACATGTTATTATTTCAGGTCACTTCAGGGCCTTAGGTGATTTCAGGATGTGTTTTTCAATTAAATATTTAATACATACAAATAACATTTATACTAAATGTATATAAGACATAAAGAACACATTAAATAGCCACATACTCAACACCCAATTAATAGAATATAACAAAGTCCCTTTGTGCCCATCCTGGTGTCCATTTTGCAAACAATTTATCCTACTTTATAAGTATGGCTAAACTGTTCAAAGTTAAATATTCCACAGAAAAAGTACTGATATTATTCTACAGTTCTGGTATGTAACAACTGAAGAGATTTTTCAAATAAATTTCATTCTAGTCATTAATTACAATTAAGAGAAAACTTCAATCTTTTTTTGTTTATTTATGGAATATGCCTTTTCCCCCCCAAAGGCTAAATTTCTATTTTAATTATCTAAGAATCAACCATTGCTTACAATTAGAATGGAGCTAGAAAGTTTCCCATGCAGCCAAAATTTTCTCATACCTCCAACCCCACCACCATATAGAGATACAGAAGTCTTCCACTAAAAATTATGCTCTTGGTCAATGATTTAATTTCTCCCAAGAAAATCAACTTTACCAACCAATAGTTTTATTTCAAATGTACATGGCATTTTTTTGGGAAATTCCACTTTCAGCCATAACAAGTAACTAGAACTAGACTTTACTCCCACAATAATCTAGAAAAATAAAAAATTTTGAATTAAGTATAAACATCCCATGATCATCATATTAGAGGCAATAAAACTTCTGACAAAATTCAATATCCCTTCATAATTAAAAACTCTCAACAAAAGGAATATAGAGGGAATATACCTCAACTTTATAAAGGCTGTATATGATAGCTCATAGCTAACATCACACTCACAGTGAAAAGCTAAAAGCCTTTCTTCTAAGATCAGGAATAAGACAAGAATATTCACTCTTGCTACTGCTACTCAACATAGTGCTGAAAGTCTAAACCAGACCAATTAGGCAATAATTACCTAATAAATATTGCCAAAATAAATAAAAGGCATCCAAATCAGAAAGAAGTAAAATTTTCTCTGATTACAGAGGAATGATCCTACATATCCTAAAGATTCCACCAAAAGACTGCTAGCATTAAATCAAATTGAGTAAAGTTGCAGCCAAAATCAGTTGCACTTCTACACATTAACAACAAAATAGCTAAAAGAGAAATTAACAAAGTAATCACATTTAAAATATAATCAAAAAGAATAAAATACAGTTGACCCCTGAATAAGTAGAAATCTAGAAAAATACAGAAAAAGACTACTGGAATCAAGAGTGAATAAAACATAGTCACAGTACACAAGTCAAAATACCAAAAACAATGGTATTTCTAAATACTGACAATGAACATATGTAAAATAAAACCAGAATATATGGCTCTGCCACCCACTTTCAGATGAAAACAAACAAAAAAAAATTGTGTAAATAAAACTACATTTTTTACTATATCTTCATTAAGTACAAAGTTAACTAAAAGTAGAAAAGTTTAATATTTTCTTAAATCAACATGTTTCTTTAATGAACAGAAATGTATTCAATTCATTAAACGGAAGTTTTCTAGAGTTTAAAGAAAAAAAAGATGGCTTTACGAAACTGCTCTGAATAAACGCATACATGAAAGACAATAACAAAGCCAACTTTTATTTAGCTTTCTTTTATCCTGGATAAACAGTCCAATTCCCTTAATATCTTTCAAAAGATCTACTTCTCTCCTAGCCCCACACCTGTCCTCCATCACTTCTCGCAACCCCCCACTTTTCTCCCTTTTACTTGAACTTAAATAAATATAACGCACTAGTAAAATCTATGCAGCAAAATTAGTGAAAGAATTGTTTCTAAGTTCTCATAAGTGAGACTTATTGCTTATAATTCCAGTAAAATGTGGTGTGGTATTTTTTCTCTTCACGACTACACTGATGATTCATTTTAGTTCACTATCAATCCTGAAGGTGTATCACATTTTATGACCCTTCTCAGCTACTTTTCAACATGTATACCTAGCTTTTACTGGTCATTCAAGTGTGTGAATTTTTCCAGTTCTAGTTGTTCCATGCCTAGATGTATACCTAAGAGCAACAAACGCGTCTGCCCACACAAAAACTCACATACAAATATGCACAGCAGCATTATTCCATATGGCCAAAGTGCAAACAACCCAAATGCCCATTAACTGATACATTAAATTTAGTATACTCATACAATTTAAATGGCCATTTTAAAAAAAATGAAGTATTGATACATGCTACAACACAGACGAACTTTGAAAATATTATGGTAAGTTAAAAAAAAAAAAAAAAGCCAGTCACAAAAACCCACATATCATTACATGCATATGAAATGCCCAAAACAGGCAAACCTATAGAAGAGCTATATTTGAAATATGGGATACTTATCTTATCAAATTAACATCTCTACATATATTACACATTATAAAAAGAGACAGAAGGGGCGCCTGGGTTGCTCAGTTGGTTAAGCAACTGCCTTCGGCTCAGGTCATGATCCCAGAGACCCGGAATCGAGTCCCACATCGGGCTCCCTGCTCAGCGGGAAGCCTGCTTCTCCCTCTCTCACTCCCCCTGCTTGTGTTCCCTCTCTCACTGTGTTTCTCTCTGTCAAATAAATAAAATCTTTAAAAAAAAAAAAAAAGAGAGACAGAAAACAGATTGGTAGTTGGAAGGAAATAGGCATATTGGGAATGACAGGGTATGTTTCTGAGGTAATGAAAATGTTATAAAGTTGACTGTGGTAATGTACACTTTATTTTTTAAATTTATTTAAACTAAAAACAAAAACAGTTCACCCATTTCTTCCACCCCTACCTCTCGCAACTACCAACCTGTCCACTATGAGCTTCATTTTAAAAATATATTTTTTTTCTCAGATTCCACATATAAGAGAGATCATACAGTATTTGTCTTTCTCTGTCTGACTTATATCACTTAGCATGATGCCCTTTGAGGTCCACCCAAACCCCAAATGGCAGGATTTCATTCTTTTTTATGGTTGAATAATACACCATTATATATATATATATGCATATATATAACACAATTTCTTTAAATGAGTGAATTGTGAATTTTATCTCAATAAGGCGGTAACAAAAACAAGAAATATTACTTAAAAGATCAACTTGCTTGCCCTATATTCCACGCCAGCTACCACCCCACTTTCTGTTACCCTATTCAGAAAAATCCTGGGGAAAATTGCCAGAGAGGGAAATTAAAAATATGGGGGAGGGGAGGGAGAATAAATCCTGAGGTGTTACACTAGAATTAGAGGTATTAGTGTGAACTGTGTGTGTGTGTGTGTGTGTGTGTATTCCCAGCTCCAATTTCCCTAGTCTGTCCACTGTGAAGGCCTAGGAGCACAACAAACTGAGTACTCCACAGTAGGAAAGAATGGCCATACATACAATTAAATTTATGCTTTATAAAAAATTTTGCTCTCTTCAAGACATTCACCTTAGAAGGTATAAATGTTCAAAACTATTTTTTAATACCTTTTTGGAAACTTGCTTCAGTATTTGGATAAACATCTTCTGAAAAATTTTAAATATAACGTATTAAGCCACTTAGGGTAGATATAACAGTTGAAAATAGCCAAAAACCAGCAGAAGTCAATTCTGATGAATAATACAAATTATCAACCTGCATAACAGCAATTTGAATCAAAACATATTTCACAGAAAATGTATTATGAAGCCAAATATTATTCTGGACTATTGTTTCCTATTAAGAGGCTCCTTGTGTCGAAAACATACAATAGGCATTTTAAATACTCACTTCCAATTCCACTGAAAGATCCCAGAGACATATTTGTCCATCATGGCATCCAGTTACAATTGTGGTCCCGTCGTCTGTTAAAAGTACTGCTGAGATGCAATGTGTTGGTGCTTTGCGACCCCAAAGGACAATGGGTAGGACAAGGCTGTTTCCTGCCATTGTATTTTCAAACCTGGAAATGTTGTAAGAATAATGTCAAATATTACAATATTTCCTTCTAAAATATACATTTGCATTATAAATCCAAGTTGAACTTCCTGAGTGTCAAAAAGTCTCTCAAATATTATATGTATGATACACATATATAAAAATATATAAAATTTCATTTTACATGTATAAAATCTAATTAAAATCTTAGTTAATTCTCACAATAAATCATGCAGCAAGTACTATGGTCACTCCTCTTTTACAAATGAAGATACTAAGTCAGAAAGAGTCATAAGAAAAGCAAAGTGATGAAGCCCAAATCAAAACCCAGGTGGCCTGACTTCAGAACCTAAGATCTTATTCACTCTGCTATGCTACCAACGACATGACATGTAAGGTCTATAAATTTGTTATGTCTCCAAACCAGTAAGAGATGCCAATGTCCAAGAAAAACTCAGTGTTGTTTCACAGTGTGCTCAACATTAAAGAGAGTATGTTCAGTGGGAAACTCATTCAATTATATTTACTACAAACCTATTATGTCTCAAGATCATGAATGTCTTTTATTATAAATTCTGAAATTTGAGGGAAAAGGATTTCTCTTTAAGTGTATATGGAAGTACAGGAGAGCACAAATACAAGGCAACTATGCCTTCGTATGACAAAATCAAGATCTAGTTGGTGAAACAACCAGATTTAAGTGTTATAAACTGTGTGGCTAAAAACTAAATACTAGTTCACAGAAGTAAGAGAAAAATGAAGAATGGAATAATCAAAGAGGGCTCCGCAAAACACAGAAGACTGCTAGATCTTATGAGACACTAAGGGGTCACCTATAGGCTTGGCATACGGTCAATCAGAAATGGTCACTGGAGCATTTTTTTCTGCCTCCAATTTTTTTTTTAAAGATTTTATCCATTCATTTGACAGGGAGAAACACAGCTAGAGAGGGAACAAGCAGGGGGAGTAAGAGAGGGAGAGGCAGGGTTCCCACCGAGCAGGAAGCCCAATGCGGGGCTCTGTCCTGGGACTCCGGGATCATGACCTGAGCCGAAGGCAGATGCTTAACGACTAAGCCACCCAGGCACCCGACTTTGGGAAAAGCCTACAGCACCTAGTATTCCCAGGCAGTCTCCCATCCAAGTACTAAACAGGCCCGACCCTCCTTAGCTTCCAAGATCAGATGAGATCAGACATGTTCAGGGTGATACGGCCATAGACTCTGCCCCAAATTTTTAAGTGACAAAAAAATGATGTATGTATAACTATACACTCTTTAGAATGTTAAGACTGTTCCATAAAATTTTCAGAAACACTTATAGGAATAACCATTTCCTATGAAGAAGACTAGTTTGATAGCCATGGTCTTATTGCTAGCTGCTTCTAGCAAGACTCTGCTTTAAACCACTACCTACATTTAAAAAAGAAATCAAATAAAAATAAAAACTAAAACTAAAGTCACTTTTAAAAAATAGTCACTGGATGGGGTGCCTGGGTGGCTCAGAGAGTTAAGCATCCCACTCTTCATTTTGGCTCAGGTCATGATCTCAGAGTCCTAGAATTGAGCCCTGCACTGGGCTCAGCCATGGAACCTGCTTAAGATTCTCTCTCTCCCTCTGCCCCTTCCCTCCTTCATGCACTTACACACACACTCTCTCTCTCTCTCTCTCTCTCTCTCAAAGGAAAGAAGGAAGGAAGGAAAGAAGGAAGGAAGGAAGGAAGGAAGAAAGATGGAAAATGTCACTGGAAAGAAAATGAGGCAAGTAAAAAAATTTAAAATATTACTTAAACCTTTTATTTTTTATTAGAATACATGACTTTCATCAGTTTGTATCCCACAAAACTTCACCTTTTGCTACTAGTAAAGGGTATACATTTAAGAAGAAAATTCCAAGTTCACTTCCTATTAATAAAACCTTATATATATCCTGTTCACCATTTCATAGGCTACCATGACACAATTATTTCCATTTCTTTTTTTGCATATTTCTATTTGATATTAGAAAATGAAACAAAGCACTGAACCAATTTTAATAAAGCTGGTACAGGATGTTCCTGGATGAAAAACATACCCAACAATGATATTCTCAAAAAGGGAATTTGGAAAGACTTCATTTTTCCATGGTGAAAACATTCAGTATTAAATTGTATCACCCAAAGATTTCTCTCAAATAAGCTCACAGCACTGAAGACAATATGGTATAATCTGGAAAGAACACCATTTCTCTAGATATTTGAGGAGTCATATTCAATGCATATTGTTTTACTTAAAGAAAATGCATGTACAGAGACTCGGCACACATATGTGTGCTATGGGGAGATGGGCCTGCTCTGATGCAAAAGGAAAGAACATTCTGATATTCGAGTGACAAGGCAACTCAAGGAAACCTAGAAGAATAATGCATTTCATAGCCCTTAAGACAAATGAAAATAATCATCCATAACATGACAAAGGCATATAAGACATCATTAGAAAATACATAAATCTCTAACTCAACTTTTCCAGAAGCTAAAATAATTACGAAGATTAGAAAAAAACAAGTCCCCCATATCCTCCCAAACATCAAGAAATGACAGTCAACCAGAATCTGAGAGGAATTCTCATTAAGGGCAACGAGGGATTTTCACAGAGAACTGTATCAACTTCCTAAGGTTGACATGACCACAAACTGAATAGCTTAAACACCAGAGTGTATTGTCTCACAGTTCTTGAAGCTAAAACCCTGAAATCAGATGTAGGCAGGGTTCACTGTAAAGGGAAGAAGGATCTACTCCAGGGCCCTCGCCTACCTTGTAGATCATCTTCATGCTCATATGGCATTCTCCCTGTGTGCACATCTGTCTCTCCACATCTGCCTCCAAATTTCCGCCTTCTTAATAAGGACATTAGTCCTTATTAAGGGACTAGGACCCACCCTGAGAACCTCATTTTAACCTGATTACCTCCATAAAAACCCTACCCATGTCCAAATGAGGTCACATTCTGAGGTACTGGAAGTTAGAATTTCAACATATGAATTTTAGGAGAACACAACTCAACCCATATCAGGAATATATCCTTTTAAAAAACATAACCTGGGGCATCTAGGTGGCTCGGCCTGTTAAGTGTCTGCCTTTGGTTCAGGTCACAATCCTGGGACCCTGAGAGGGAGCCCCACGTCGGGCTCCCTGCTCAACAGGGAGTGTGTTTTTCTCTCTTCCTCTCTGCCCGCCCCCAGGCTCACATGTGTGATTGCGCTCTCTCTCTAATAAAATCTTTTATAAATAAATAAATAAAAGAACATAACTTAAAATTAATTAATTATCCAAAAAGCTATTCTCCCTCAGGAAATAAAAGTAAAAACTCACTATGGCTTTTCAGGAAATACTACATCAGCTAGGTACCTGCTTATCTGAGGAAGTAAGAAGTTCTACCAACTTATGTCTTATGTTGGGGGTGGAGGCAGCAGGAACCAGATTTCAAAATTCATTGCAATATTTCAAAGGCAACTAGACAGTAAAACTGAACCTGCCCTGACCCATATATATTATGTATGTATATGTATATACATACCCTTGTCAAAGGTCCTTAAATTATGCCCAATGCTATTTCTTGGCTAGTGTACTAAAAGAATAGTACCAGGGGGTTTTGTTTGTTTGTTTGTTTGTTTTAGATCTTATTTATTTGACAGAGAGCAAGAGAGCACAAGGACAGGGAGCATCAGTGGGAGAAGAAGGCTCCCCACTGAGCAGGCTTAATCCCAGGACCCTGAGATCATGACCTGAGCCAAAAGCAGGCACTTAACTGACTGAGCCACCCAGGTGCCCCTCGAAAGTACCTGTTAAATGAAATATTTAAAAGGTAAGTAATCGTAAAGAATACCTGAAATGAAACATGAAACTGTAGTGGGAATCACGATCAGCAGCTGCTATTGATGTCTTGCTGTTGGGTTTAGGGTAGTTCCAATCAAATATAGAATAAAAGGGCAACTTCTAAGTTGAAGAAACCACTTCTAAGTAAATAATAATCAAAAGGGCTTGGTGGCCAACCAGAAAAATGGTACTGAGAAATACCAGGTGAATATAGTTTCAGATCATGGCTGGGACAGTGGGGGCGGCGGGGGGGAAGGAGAGACAAAGTCTTATGTACAGGACTCATGTGGAGAAGTGGATTTGTGCTCCTAGGTCTCGGAATACACTTGATATTAAAATCTCCTAGATACAAAGTTATTTAATCAAAGTTGGGGGTTTCGGGGAATGTTCGAAAGTTGGAGGCAGAGAAGACTGTCAAGGACATTTTGACACTGGCTCTGCTAAATCTTGCCAGACAGAGACATCCTTAATGACGCTGAGTTAATGCAAAAAATAAGAGAGCTCAGCCTTTACAACACTTCCCTAACTACACTAGACTTCTTGTTATTCAGGAAAAATACACTTCCATTAGTTTAGGCCAGAGTTTTTAAGTTTTATTACACATAAATATTGTGTTCCTCACTACACAGATACACTACACCCCCAAATTTGTAAGACTAATATCCATGGCAGACATGAAGTGGTAAGAAGACAAACAATTACATGAAGGAAAAATGTTAAGACCCCTACAAAGTAAGGGGTAGCTTTGTTGGAGGTGAGACGAGGACAAGGAAACAAATACAACCATCATCCTGTGGCCAAGCCCCTTCACACACCAGCAAAAGATAAATTAAAATTCATCATTAGCTGGCCAACATGTGAAAGACAAACTGAGATGGTTTAGATAGTCACTATACAATGTATGTATATTTCAATTTTATACAAGTCCAATTTATAAAAACTAGCTAGTCCTACTAAATTTATAAGAGAATTCAAGAAATTTCCACACCCAAAGAACACATCAGTATTACCTTTCGGCACTGAAGTATGCTAGTTCTTACTTTCAAGATGCCTTTGGAAATTCTAGGTCCTCTTAACTTCCATACAAATTGAAATATCAGCTTCTAAATATCTACAGAAAAGCCTGATGAGTCATGATTATGCCTAGTGTTATCAATCTAGGGAGCGCTCTAGTTTCAGTGAAATATTACTAATGCAAAAGTGTATTCTGAAAGCAACCTTACTTGGGGCACCTGGGTGGCTCAGTTGGCTAAGCATCTGCCTTCAGCTCAGGTTATGATCTCAGGGTCTTGGGATAGAGACCCACGTTGGCCTCCCTGCTCAGTGGGGAGTTGGCTTCCCCTGCTTATGCCCCTCACCCGCATTCATGCCCTCTTGCTCTCTCTCTCATTCAAATAAATAAAATCTTTAAAAAATAAACAAATAAAGGAATCTTCTTAAAGGGATGTAAAGTCAAAGTAGCACATGTGGCTTCTTAATGAGAGTTCACCACTCTTATTTCTCAATATAAATGAATGTAACTTGGTCCAACAAGGTTAACCAAACAAGAAAATCAAACCAAAATCAAATAATTTTGTGGCTCTCTCCTGAAAGGTTCTGAATTCTTCCTATCACTTTTTTTGAGAGAGTAACACTTTCCTTCTAGAAAACAAAAAGTTTAATAGAAAACTGATGGTTACTAGACAGAGATGAGTAGGGAGATGGGTGAAATAGGTGATAGGAATTAAGGAGTATACTTGTGATAACTACCAGGTAGTGTATGGAAGTGATGAATCACTATATTGTCCACCTGAAACTAATATTACACTGTATGCTAACTAACTGGAACTTAAATAAAAACTTAAAAAATATAAAATGAATTACATGAAAGAACCAAAAAAAGTTTATATTCTCCTTAAAAGCACTAACACCAGCGACAAGGAAGGAACACTGTGAGGTGTGTGTACTATACATACATGTATATATATATATATATATATATATATATATATATAAAGCTAATGCCATATATGCTAAACTGAACATGTACCTAATGTATGAACACTTTTAATTTTGAAAAGCTTTTTTAGGATATAGTAACATGTTCTCCGTTGAAACAAATTATTCTTGGAACACAGATACTATTAATCTTTCTTCAGAGCTTACAATTCCCTTTAGCATACACAGTAAACATTCTATTCATGACAATTTGAGAGACTGTAAGATTCCAACTTGAATTTCTGAATCAAAGAAAAGACATAGTTACTTTAAAAAAAAAGATTTTATTTATTTATTTGGCAGAGAGAGATCACAAGTAGGCAGAGAGAGAGGAGGAAGCAGGCTCCCTGCAGAGCAGACAGCCCGATGTGGGCTTCGATCCCAGACCCTGAGATCATGACCTGAGCTGAAGGCAGAGGCTTTAACCCACCTAGCCACCCAGGGACCTGACATATTTACTTATTTTGACCTAGATATAGTACAATAAGTATTAATTCCTAAAAACCTAGAAATCTGGTTATGGTGTAATAATTAACAAGAATTTCTTGGAACATCTATGGTTCTATCTTATAAACTATCATTATAAAGAAATGATCTTGGGGAGCCTAGGTGGCTCAGTTAGTTGAGCACCAGACTCTTGGTTTCAGCTCAGGTCATGGTCTCATGCATCATGGAACCCAGTCCTGAAACAGGCTCCCACTCTGTGGGAAGTCTGCTTGAAGATTCTCCCTCTCTGCCCCTCTCCTTGCTCTCGTACACACACGTGCATGCTCTCTAATAAATAAATAAATCTTCAGAAAAAATAAAGTAAAGAAATATGATCTATAAGATGCTTTCTATAATTCAGTCACTGGGCCATCTCAGAGACTAAGTCATTTATCGTAAACTAAGACAGCCTTTCCTTCCATGGTATTTGTCATTTATAATCAAATCAATGGATGTTCTGTGAATTACCTAAAATTTCACATAATCCTCGATCACTATGCCATAGACCTTTGGGCTTCAATGTATTTTTTTTTCTTTCATGCTTCTTGGTGTAATAAAGTTTTCTAGATCTATCTGATCCTATACCCCATATGAATATATAGTGTAGATAAAAGAAAAGAGAAGAAATCCAACAAAGGAAGAGGATGAGGATTCCTTAGTTCATTATATGAGCATGGTATGTGTGAACATTCTTAATACAAGGAAATATATATAGGAAAAAAATTATAACCTCAGTCCATCAAAAATATAAATGCTTCAAAACATTTTTTAATTAACATGTAATGTATGTGAATCATCAGTCTTACACAATTCACAGCACTCACCATACCACATACCTTCCCCAATGTCCATAACCCAACCACCGTATCCCTCCCCTGCCAGCAACCCTCAGTTCGTTTCTGAGATTAAGAGTCTCTTATGGTCTGTCTCCCTTCCCAGTGCCATCTTGTTTTATTTTTCCCTCCCTTCCCCCCATGACCCCCCACCCTGCCTTTCAAATTCTTCATATCAGAGAGATATGATAATTGTCTTTCTCCTATTGACTTATTTCGCTTAGCATAATACCCTCTAGTTCCATCCACGTCATTGCAAATGACAAGATTTCATTTTTGATGGCTGCATAGTATTCCATTACATATATGTATCTTCCATACCCATTCATCTGTTGATGGACATCTAGGCTCTTTCCATAGTTTGGCTATTGTGGACGTGGCTGCTACAAACATTCAGGTGCACGTGTCCCTTTGAATCACTAGGTTTGTATCTTTAGGGTAAATACCCAGCAGTGCAATGGCTGGGTCATAGGGTAAAGCCACCAAAAGCACTAATGAAATAATGTGAAATAAAGGATACCATGGCTTGTGGTAACAGACCTCACAAATACCTATAAGAATAATTAATTGAGACTACCACCTGGTAACCAAATCTAAGTGACTGAAAACAAAAAATGGGCAAATTATCCAGGACCTAGGTATATAATTAGGTTGGAATTAAGTTTGAATTTCTTCAAACTGAGTAACATATAAGCCAAGACACTCTAAATTGACACCACACAGGAGTTAATAGGAATCTAAATACAGAGGACACAATTTTCCAACCATCATCATCCAACTGCTCTATTAATTAGTTAATAATCCATTCCTTGTTTACAACATTATCACCTAGTATATGAAGGGAGTTAAATATGTTCCAAAAAAGGTTTATATTAAATGGGAATGAAACAAGTCCTAAAACAGGATTAGGATTTTAAAAACTCCTATTTTTCAGGGAAAAGGCCCAAAGCAAAAATGATTGAACAAATTATTAATCTGACATAGTATTAACTTTAATAAAAATGCTGAAGAAAATTATCTAACTCCCCAAAATATTGTGTACAATATATTCATATTTTGCCACTAATATAGCAAAGAAAAATGCTAGCTTTCAAATCATAAATAGATAGGGTTTAAGACTAGATGCTTCTAGAAGCAGAAGAATACTAGGAACATTCAATTTTCATTCATGTTTGTACCAAATCTGGCTTAAATTTAAATTTAAAGATTTGTTATTACATAAAAATTTTAATTGATCAAGCTTCACAGTCAAATATCAGGAGTTCTAGATGTTACTACTCATTTTGCCACTAATCATGCAGTCTTTGAACATATCATTTTTAAGGCTTAGTTTTATCCCTAAGAGCTATTTATAAAATTAATTTTGAATCCTTTTGAAGTCAAAAAAAATCAAATCATGAAGAGTAAGGATATTAATGTTTACCTCTAAGTCATCTCTGTTGGTTGCTTAAGTTAATGTATTTCTCTATTTCACTGAATCTCTATTTCTCAGTTCTGTATAGAAATATAATTGTACTTCAGTCAACAATAAAAATAATCATAACCAAAAGAACACTGAACTTACAATCAGAACTGTATTCAAATCCTGGCTCTTCTGTGGAATCTTGAAAAAGCTACCTCTCAGGGTCTCAGCTTCCCCATCTGTAAAAGATGGAAAATAATACCCTCTTTTTTTCCTTTTTTTTTTTTTTTAAGATTTTATTTATTTATTTACTTGACGGGGAGAGACACAGCAAGAGAGGGAACACAAGCAGGGGGAGTGGGAGAGGGAGAAGCAGGCTTCCCTCTGAGCAGGGAGCCCGATGCGGGGCTGGATCCCAGGACCCTGGGATCATAACCCGAGCCAAAGGCAGACGCTTAATGACTGAACCACCCAGGTGCCCTAGTAACACCCTCTCTTAAAAAAGCTGTCCTAATGATCGAGAGAAACCATACATGTAATGAAACTAGTGAAACACCTAGCACATAAAGATGGTCAGTAAATACTAATTTTTTGAAAAGACATATTTTCCTATGTCTTCACATTCTGCTTCCACATCCATTTATTTCTTCCAGCACTGTCCTTTCATATTTAATAAAGTTGTATTTTTCATAAGGTTACAATCTTTCAATGACTATCTGCTATAACACAAAAGAACTACTATATATGCTTTTCAGACACAATTCTATTATCTGCAAATATGACAGTTCAGTTCTGCATGACTTTATTAGAAGTAATGCTACAGGGGCATCTGGGTGGCTCAGTCATTAAGCGTCTGCCTTCAGCTCAGGTCATGATCCTGGAGTCCCGGGATCAAGCCCCACATTTGGCTCCCTACTCGGCGGGAAGCCTGCTTCTCTCTCTCTCACTCCCCTTGCTTGTGTTCCCTCTCTAGCTGTTTCTGTCAAATAAATAAATAAAATCTTTGGGAAAAACAAAAGAAGTAATGCTACAAACTCCTATGTGATACTAAAACAGCATTCAAATTAAGATCTGTCTCATAATAATAATAATTAGTATGCATTTTAGAGCAGCATTTCCCAAATTTTCACTTTGTGCCTATAGCATGGTATTACAGCAATAGATAAAATGGACACAGTTCAACTAAGTAATGGGGCTTACACACATGCAAGCAATCAATGACCACAGAGTGATACAGGAGAAATCTCAAAATCTACAAAGACACAAAAAATAGATATCCTAACCTACACTTTAATGGATCTAGGAAGGATTCATGGAAGAAATAATGATGAGAATGAGTAGGCATTAACCCAGGAGAAGCTCAGGGACTCACATGTTCTAAATCTAATAGGTAAGAGAACTCAGTTCTTTCTTGACAGTGAGAATAGTAGATTTGACATTCAGCCCAGAAAGGCCAAATAATGAGACAAGAAACAACAGGTCAATACACACCAAATCATAAAGGACTTGATAAGCCATCTGAAGGAATTTGGAGTTTAATCTGACAGCAATAGGAAACAGGTCAAGTGTTCTGAATCTGAATTTGCTTTGTGGAAAGATCACTCTAGCTGCAATACAATGGATAGGGCTAAAACTCTGGTTTGAAGATCCAGTGGGGCTACTGCAGTACTGCTGGTAAGAAATTATGGTACTGAAATTTATCACAGTCTCTCATTATTTACTTCTGCATTGTTTTTCTTTTCTACTCTGCCCTGCTAGTCATGTTCCCTAAGATCAAGAACCATATCTGTGTATTCACCACATAATGCTTAGTGTAAGTTCTACATAAGGATGTCTTTAATAAATATATGATGCAAGGTAGTAGTGGTGAGAGCAATAATAATAAGATGAGTAGAGAGTTCTAAATTTTAGCGATACGATAGATAGGATTTGGTGTTCAGCACACCAAGTAGATAAAGATGCAACACAGATTTTGATATAGATTTTACACAAGAGCACTATGAGGACAAGAGAAAAGAAAAAGCATTTTGAAATATTAAAAGTCCTCTACGTAAAGGATTATTATTATGATACAGATGCCCAGTAAAGTCACCAAGAAATTCATACTCTAATACATGAGACAAATTATTCCACACCTAACCAGAATTTACTAACTATATGTTTTGGAAGACAGAAGATACTACAGGATTTCACATTAGTCTTGAGTGGGGTCAGACTAAAGATTTAGTGGTGCCCTAAGTAAATCTCTAAATACAGAAGCAACATGCTAAAACTCAGCGACATAGTATAAAGTTCAGATTAACATGAAGAAAACACTACAGAGAAAAAATGTGATGCTACTACAACTAGCCTGGGTGCACAGAGATAAGAAACTTAGCTGAAATTATGAGTTTTGAAAGAAAAAGAAGGGGCGCCTGGGTGGCTCAGTTGGTTAAGCGACTGCCTTCAGCTCAGGTCATGATCCCGGAGATCCGGGATCGAGTCCCACATCGGGCTTCCTGCTCGGCGGGAAGCCTGCTTCTCCCTCCCTCTCTCATTCCCCCTGCTTGTGTTCCCTCTCTGGCTGTGTTTCTCTCTGTCAAATAAATAAAATCTTAAAAAAAAAAAAAAAGAAAGAAAGAAAGAAAGAAAGAAAGAAAGAAAGAAAGAAAGAAGAAAATACAGTATAGAAAAACAGTAAATCATGAGGTCTGATGCAAAGTATAAGGCCAGAGGCAAGACAAAGATGTGACTATTACTTTTTAAGCAGAGTAAGATGTAAAGAGGGAGAAAGCATGAGGGGAGGAAGGGAAGTGATAACATAAATGAGGCAAAAGGGGAACAGACGCATCCAGTCTCAGAGAAATTAGAACTCAGAAAATATTTTCACTAAATGGCAGCAGAGAATTTAACAGAAAGTGTTCCACAGGAGCGGCAAAAATGCGATCACCCTTTGCCTGCATCAGTAAATCAAGCTAATACAAGTTGATGAAACGTGGGTCTACCTCCTATGGCTTTGCTTGTTTTTGACATTTAAGCTATTATAAAAGAAAGGCTTTTATCGTTGACAAAAAATAAAACATAAACTGGCTTCCTAATTTAAAAATGGAGAGAATGTACCTCATTTACCATCTAACAGTTTTTATTTTGGTGGATATTTAGGTCCATTGGAAATTCTCTCAAAATCATATGGCAAACTGATCTCAGAGCCAAAAGCATATACAGATCTCCAGATTCCTAATGCAATAAATACTCTTCAGTATTACTTTTTTTTAAGTAGGTTCTATGCCCAACGTGAGGCTTGAACTCAACCCTGAGATCAAGAGCTGCATGCTCCATCTACTGAGGCAGCCAGGCGCCTCTACTTTTCACTATTTTATACTATCTTCATTTACTGCAAACTTCCATACCCCAGGAAATGTCATTCTCCAGTCAACCTGGTTAATCAATATGCTTTTCTAAATCAGGTTACTCAAAGGTAAGTAGAACTGTAGTATTCATGGACAAAACGATATGTCTGAGCTCAGCAGCGTATGGGGGAGAAAGGGCAGAAACAGGCCGTAACAGATGTCTAAAGGGATGAAGTTGAAAAAGGATCATAAGTGTGAGGTATAGGGGCACCTGGGTGGCTCAGTCGTTAAATGTCTGCCTTTGGCTCAGGTCATGATCCTGGAGTCTCAAGCTCATTGGGTTCCCTGCTCAGCAGGGAGCCTGCTTCTCCTTCTCTCATTTCCCCTGCTTGTGTTCCCTCTCTAGCTGTGTTTCTCTCTGTCAAATAAATAAATCTAAAATAATAATAATAATAATAATAATAATAAAAAAAGAAGAAGAAGAAGAAGAAGAAGAAGAAGAAGAAGAAGAAGAAGAAGGAGGAGGAGGAGGAGGAGAAGAAGAAGAGGTGCGAGGGATGGTCTGCATCCAGACCCTCTTTTGGCAAGTAAGGACATGCAGCCAAGCTGCTGAGAGCCCCAGGTTGTCTGCCCCCACCAAAGACTGCCCTAGCCAAAGAAAGATGTTTTGCCCCTTCACTTAGGATAGCCTTATCCAACAACTGATCAACTCAAGGATATCAAATCAATTCAAGACAGCCCTAAAGGATCATTCTATCTTCAGAATTCCCCTCACCCTGCAGGGTCAACTGAGACTCCACTGAGATTCATCACACCTCAACTTCTCCCTTTGGCAGAAGCCACTTTCTGTCCTTCCCCACCCCCTGCACAAAACTCCCCTCCATGTTTTGGTGGGAGTTTTGGAGGGGTTTTTGTCTGTCTTTCTTTATTTTTTTTTAATTATTGAGAGAGCATGAATGTGATCTGGGGTGTGGGGGGTAGTGGGGTAGGGGAGGAGGAAATCTCAAGAGACTCCTCACTGAGCACTTAGCCAGAGATCATGACCTAAGTTGAAATCATGAGTTGAAAGCTTAACCAACTCCGCCACCCAGGCACCCCTCCCAGGGTAGTGATAGCAAGAGCACTCCCTAATAAAGGTTTATTAGTGCCAATCTCCACCTCCTAGTCTGCTCACCAGAGAACCCTGGCTGTATAAATAAGTGCTGAAACTCTTTTTAGCACAAGAGGGTTCATTACATTATTCTATTTATATGCATCTAAAATTTCTCTAACTTTTAGAGTATACTGAAAAAAACTGTAATGTCCATCAATCAGGGATTAAATAAATTATGATAGAGCCTTACCATGTAACACTGTAATGTAAGATACGAAGTAATCTCCAAAATATATAATGGGAGAAAAAGTGCAGTGCAGTGAATAAAATATACTCCCACTGTGGCCTTCTAAAGGAGGATATATGTGTATCTACACACATCCATACATGCATAAGTACATATGCGTATAATATTTAGAATAATTATGTAATGATACCAGGCCAAAAAAACAAAACACACAACGATGGCTACCCATGAAGAAAGAAATTAAGAAGAGACTAGACTGATTGGGAATTCATTCTGAAGATAAATCACTGATCTTAAGGTTTTCCTCCCACCTTTGGATACTTCACTGTATTCCAAAATGTAGTTTAATAATAAAAGAAATAAAATGGTTTTATTTGACTCATGAGGTTTTGTATTAAAGATGCACATGTGCACACATGGAGTTTCTAAAAATGTTTAACAAGAATTTACCCACAGCCTATAATCTTTCAAATGCTAGTTCCCTGCTGAGAGCACTCTGTCCCAAACCCCATGATTCGCTACTTCTGCAAACACATTTTCAGTACCTGTTGTATATCCTGGTACTTAACACTTAGCCTTGTGTGTAGTTTTTTGTTTAGAAATTTGATGTTCCATAACAATCTGTGTTCCTCAAGGATAAAACCAAATTATCTATATAAACCCACCACCTTTGTTATTTAATCATTATCAAGCAAACTGCATTATACCAGGATTTGCTGTGGCTTACCGGCACCTAGAATAGTAACTGACTTCCACTATGGTCAATATGTATCTACTGAATGAGTAAACAGAGAATAACAATAACTAGCATTTACTAAGCTCTCACTGTGTGCCAAGAAAGAGATCTTTTTTTTTTTTTTTTCTAAATCTGACTCCTTCTGGACTCTTTCAAGACTCTTACTCCCTTAATTATCCTCCTGTCAACCATTTTAATCTCTACTAAATTAACCCTCGTCCTTCAAACATGTTCACATGTCACTTCCATCTGAAACACCTTCCCTTGTTACTGGTCCCTGGTTGTAAATCCAGTTCTCTCTGACATTCTAATTACAATCCACATTTTGAAACCTGTGGTCTTTGACTCCCTGTTTCCATTTCCTTACTACAAAAGGCCTCATGTAATTGAGTTTCTATCCTCCAACACGATCTACGGATCTCAAGATCTCCCTCTACATGAAGAGATCAATGATTTCTCTAATATGACACTCCAGGGCAGAACTCTCCAGTACTAACAGAGAGAAGCAAAGCCTTGGAGAGACCTGAGAAAAGAGAATGCTTTGACATTAATGAACTGTTGACACCTACTCTTTGCATTCTTTTTAAATCCAACCATTTTATTCACCACGAAATAAAATAAAGAGCTTAAAAATAAAGAGCATTCACCATATGACTCTGCAATTGCACTACTGGGTATTTACCACAAAGATACAGATGTAGTGAAAAGAAGGGCCATATGTACCCCAATGATGACAGCAGCAATGTCCACAACTGCCAAATTGTGGAAAGCTCCAAGATGCCCTTCAACATATGATTGGATAAAGAAGATGTGGTCCATATATACAATGGAATATTACGCCTCCATCAGATATGATGAATACCCAACTTTTGTAGCAACATGGACCACATTGGAGGAGATTATGCTGAGTGAAATAAGCCAAGCATAGAAAATCAACTATCATATGGTTTCACTTACTTGTGGAGCATACGGAGTAATACAGAGGACAGTAGGAGAAGGAAAGGAAATGTGAATTGGGGTAAATCATCGAGGGAGATGAAACATAAGACACTTTTGACTCAGAATCAATCTGAGGGTCTTGGAAGGGAAGGGTGGGGGATGAGCGAGCCTGGTGGTGGGTACTGAGGGCACATACTGTATGGAGCACTGGGTGTGGAGCATAAACAATGAATCTTGGAACACTGAAAAAATTAAATAATGTAATAAAAAATAAAAAATAAAGAGCATTCTCTTTCATAAACACCGTATTATCACAATCACCATTATCAACACCATAATAATTCTCTAATAGCACCTACTGCCCAGTCCACAAATTACTTCAACTGTCTAAAAATGTCTTTTGTACCTTTTTTTAAACCAATAAATATTCAAGTTGTATGCACTGAATGTGGTTATGCCTCTTTAGTCTTTAATTCTAGAACAGTCCCAACCTCCTTTTTTTAACATTAACTTTAAAACACAAAACAAAATCAATTGCTTATAAAATGTTACATATTTTAGATTGGTGTGATTTTTTTATCACTTACCGACGATTTTTTACGTCACTTACCTCGTTTCTCTATCTCCTAATTTCCTGTAAACTGGTATTTGTAAACCGTAAAGCATTTTTGGTGAGGATACTTCATAAGTGATGTTGCACACTTCACACTATATCACCACAGGAGGCATGTAACATCACACTGTCCCACATCATTTCATTAAGGTACTGACTACCACATATTTCCACTTTACTGTTTTTACTCCTTTAAAGTTATAAATAACCTATGCAGTAATACTGATAAGACCATCCTATTCTGCAATATCCCATGTGACACTGATACTCTACGTGATTTCTAAAAGCTATAAAACAGAGTAATATGTGAAAAATCTAGTATAAGATCAATGTTAATTTCTCAATATTACTTTTTAAATTCTCAAGTGCAAAAGCAAGATATATTTCTATCCCACAAACACATGTGTTTTCATAAAAGAGTCAACATCATCTCAGTATCTATACTTCCAACGCCTCAGGCAGGCCCCCTGAGACTTATAAACAACAACAAACTCAAATTATCTCTCATGAGAACAGGCACACATGAACAAAAGTAGGCCGACACTACCCACCTTCCTATGGGGAACATGCGTAACAGGGACTAGACAGTAAATAGCTGAACTTAGCTTGCCACGGTTACAATAAAAGGAAGCGTCTGTAAGGATTTACTCAGATGCTCATAGAATATTCCTACATCATTTGTCAGAAGAGTGTCTTCAAGTCAAATTCACAGTACAAGGCGATGAAGGAAGTGATCATTAAGATTATGAATTTTTGTTGTGCTGTGCTTTCGTTACCAATTCATTGAAGACTTGGAAAAAACTGAATCAGATCATAAAGACCATTTACTGTAATGCAATAAAATAACTAGGTCATAAAATGTACTGAAGAAATTACTGAGCTGTTTAGTCAGAACAAAAAGTGTCGGGTTAAAGGGCTGTGAGGGACAAGACCTTCTGAATACTAAGCTTGTCACCAGCTTGACAAGATCATATTTTATTATTTGAGTGGCAAGAAAACAATTCCCAATGAACATGGCACTTAAGGACCCCTTCTTAAAGGGAGTTCCAATATTCTGTTTCAAAAGGACATGTGCAACGAGCAGATGGCAACAGAAGACTATGCATTTCTTATTGCAAAACAGCCCTGAGCACATGAAAGTCAGTTTTTCAGGAACTGTAGAGCTATCTGTTCAAAAAATACAACACAATTTTTTAAATGATTCATAGATTTTGAGGCATGAGTCATGTTCTAAATTTCTACAGCTGCAATCAGGATGTCCAAATTCAATTTATGCTCTATCACCGAACTGCCTCAGTTTCAAGAGTTACTGATTAAGCTAAAAGCAAATTGTGCCCATCAAGCCCCTACATTTTATGGAAAACAGGCTCCATTTGGTACAAACAACTTCGACCCACTCATTTCTAATCTCATCTGCATCTCCAATTATTCCTACATTTCCCTTCTGTCACTTCACCATTAAAACTATATTAAACACTGAAGTTTCTCATTGCTCATAAATTAAACTACCCAGGTAGTTTAATGTTCTTCCCAACTGGAAGTTGAACTTTCACAGTATTCTGGGGATCAGTAAGGTATGCCAGGTAAGGACAAAGATTTGACAGTCATACTGACGAGGGACTAATCTAGCTTCTCCACTTACTAGCTGCAAACCTTAAGGGAATGTGTAACTTCTTTTCAAGTAAGTATGTCCTCATTTTTAACCCTTCTTCTAAAAGACTACAGCACAGCAAAGTGTCACAAAACTGCTCTTGACAAGGTCACCAATGACGTCTCCATTACCAAATCCAATGTCAAGTCCGAATCCTGAATTTTCCTCACCTACCAGCAGCATTTGGCATAGCTCATACTTCCTCTTCCTTGAAACACTTCTTCTCTTGCCCTCCAAGTCGTCACAGTTCACACTCTAGCTTTAGTCTCTATTTTTCCTCATTTTTGACCTTTAAATGTTGGCATACCAAGAACTCAGTCCTTGGACTCCTTTTCTAACAACACTCCTTCCCTTCCTTTCTCCCTCCTGCAGTGATTTCACCAAGCCTCAGAGCTTAAATACCAACTATATGTTGAAAATTCCCAATTACAGCTTACGGCTCTCTTCTGACTCCAAACTCACCTATCCAGCTTCCTACTCAGTATGTCCCTCCAGATAGCTAATCAACCTCTCAAACTTGACCTGTTCAAAAGTGAGTCCCTGGTCTTCTTCCCCAAACTTACCCTTCCCAGGATCTTCACCATCTTAGTTAATAGCAATTCCATTTTTACTGCTTTGTGGGCCAAAATCCTAGAATCACCTTTGATTCTTCTCTCACACACATTCCACATCCCAATCCATCAGAAAACCCAATTGGCAATACCTTCAAAGAGCACTACATCCAGTATCCAAAGACTCCTCTACACCTTTACTACCATCATCCCATTTCAACCTGCCAGCAACTCCCACCACGGATAATACAACAGCCTCTTAACTGGCCTCCCCATTTCCACCCTTGCCCCTTTACAATCTCAACAGAGCATGCAAAATGACACTCTTAAGGAAAAAAATCACATCATATCACAAAGCTACTCAGAATTCCTGCTGTGACTTCCTGCCTCACCCAGAGTAAAAGCTAAACTGCCTATCCTACATGAGTGAGGCTGTTGTTCTCTCCCCCACTTTTTCTTCATCCACTCTGGTTCTTGGTTTTCTTCAATTCATCAGGCAGGGTCTTATCTCAAGTGTGTCCCCCAGGTCTCCTCACCCCCTTCAGGTTCTCTCATCTTCTCAGGGAAGCTTTTCCTGACCAACATAAATTGTGAAATCCACCATCCCCACGGTATTTTATTGTATTTCTCCAAAGTACTTACAATACTTTAACATACCAAAACTTTTGCTTTTTTGTCATCTGGCCTTCCCACTACAATATAGGGTCCATGAAGATGTTGATTTGTGTCTATTGTTCTATACTGTATTTCCAGTGCCTAGAATTTCTGCCACTTAGCAGGCACCCAAATATTTGTTGAATAAATGAACAAAGTACTGAATAAAGTATGTTTGTTTTGGTTTTTTAAAAAGTTACAAATTAAAATCCATCTTGATTTTACATGCTTTGGATTTCACAGAAGAGTTGCTTATCGATTACTTCTTCTAAAACAATGTCAGCAATTAATATAAGTTTCCCTAATCAAATCCCTAACACACTAATTGTTTTTTGCCAGCTGCAAGTTGTTCCTATATTGCAGTCTCTTTTATTCTATCTGTGACATGTACGCAGCCAGACCTATGGTTTATTTTAATCACTATTACACTCACAAAGTCCTGTTAATGAGTCACAATACTGTTTCTTAAACTAAGTAAAGTGATATTTTATTAGTGTGAACATTTCACTCCCCCTAATGGTGGTTTTTATTGTTTGTTTGTATTTGAAATGTTTAGAGAAAAAAAGAGCCCTTAAGGAAGACAGCCAAATAAATAACTCGAATGTGAGAGCAGAAGGTAACTGGCACACTCTTATCAATCTGTTATCACTGACATATATTAACTACCAACATTCAGAGAGAAATATGTATGGGCAAAACACCAGTAAAATACCTTAAGTGAGCTTGAAAGGTCATAAGTTACGATTGCTAAGCTGAATGGAAGACAGTGGTTTAAAAAGCCATGTATTTCCAGTAATTTTCAATTCTAACCTAGAATATAACTCTTGGCACTTCAGAAATTTTCTCTGCCCTGAACCACTCATCACTGCCCTAACATTTTATTGTTCCATCATTTTTTGACTCCCACTAACTCCAGCAATTATCAGGGTGTGGGGGCACCTGGGAACCCTAATGTTCATTAAACATCACCAACACATTTTGAAAAAGATGCCGAATTTTATTTAAAGTCTTTAATCTTTCATGAATATAGTATATCTGTTAATAGAATAAAAAATAAAAATTCCACTTGGACAAGTACTTTCTAAATGCAGTCATGACACAGGGCTTCTTCTTCCTACAAATTTTTTTGTGCTCTTACCAGCAAAGTAGTTTTAAGTAATCAGATGAACCACATGAATAGAACTCAGATTCTAAGTTGACATCATAATCATAGTACCTGTGAGTAGGAACATAAGTATCCTCTTATTGATGACAGGATTTCACTGGGCCACAGAAAAACTCTCAGTTGGTTCTGCCTATGATCAATGGCATGCATATAGCTAAGACTATAAATTCGGTATAAAGTACAACAATGAAGGGGACAAAATGGGAACAGAACCTACAAACCTCACTGACCCCATACTTTAATCATCTGTCCCTACAAACAAAAAAGTGACAAAGAGAAATGTAACAGATAAACCAGGAATGAAGGCACTACCTAGTTCCAGGCCCAACACTACAAATACTAAAATTATTCCCAGATTTATACTATGCATTTGGATCTGTCTGGTAGAACACAACAAAGATAAAATCAATATATAGAAATCAGTAGCTTTTCTTCTATCTACAATAATCTACCTTAAGGTAGTATCTAGGCATCGTAATTTTTTGAACAACAACAACAAAAATTCTGCTCAGTCATAAATGGAAGACCATTCAATGTTCTTGGGTAAGATGACCTAGTATTACAAAGATGTCAATTCTCCCTAAAATAAATCTATATATTCAATGCATCCTCAATCAAAATTCTAGTTGTGTTTTTACAAACCCTAGCTCGAAATATACATAGAAAAGAGTAAAAATCCACAAATAGCTAAACAAACTTTGAAAATGGGCAAAGAGGGGCACCTGGGTGGCTCATGTGATTAGGCATGTGCCTTCAGCTCAGGTCATGATCCCTGGGTCCTGGGATCAAGCCCCACATCAGGCTCCCTGCTCAGCGGGTAGTCTGTTTCTCCCTCTCTCTCCCCTCTGTTTCCCCTGCTTGTGCTCTTGCGCTCCCTCTGTCAAATAAATAAATAAAATCTTTTTTTAAAAAAATTTTATTTATTTGACAGAGAGCAGAGAGAAACACAGCTAGAGAGGGGATACAAGCAGGGGGAGTGGGAGAAGGAGAAGCAGGCATCCTGCTGAGCAGGGATCCCGATGCAGGGCTCAATCCCGGGACTCCAGGATCGTGACCTGAGCCGAAGGCAGTCGCTTAACCAACTGAGCCACCCAGGCGCCCCAATAAACAAAATCTTTAAAAAAGAAAAAGAAAAGAAAAAACAAGAAAATGGGCAAAGAATGGAGAACTTACCCTACCAGATACTTAACATCACTAGCCATTTGGAGGGACAAATTATGACCAAAACAAGAAATCACCACACACCTAAATAGCTAAAATAAAAAATATAATGATAGGGATGCCTGGGTGGCTCTGTGGTTAAGCGTCTGCCTTCAGCTCAGGTCATCATCCCAGCGTCCTGGAATCAAGCCCCACAACAGGTTCCCTGCTTGGCGGGAAGCCTGCTTTTCCCTCTCTCACTCCCCATGCTTGTGTTCCCTCTCTAGCTGTGTTTCTCTCTGTCAAATAAATAAAATCTTTAAAAATATATAAAATGCTAATACCAATTGCTGGTAAGGATGCAAAGAAACTCAATCTCTAATACATTGCTCGTGGAAACATAAAATGGTGACGCCACTCTGCAAAACAGTTTGGAAGTTTCTTCCCAAACTAAACATACACTTATCATACCATCCAGGAATCACCTTCCAAGGCATTTATCCCATAAAATGTGAAACTCTGTATACACACACACACACACACACACACACACACACACACAGTACAAAAATGTTCACTGCAACTTTATTTGTAATGGTCAAAAACTAGAAACGGCCCCAATGTCCCAGTGAATGGTCACACAAACTGCAGTACACATACACCTTGGAATACCACTCAAATTATGCAACAATTTGGAAGAATCTCAAACTCAAAAAGTATGTTGTATAATTCCATTTATACAGCACTCCGGTACAGATACAATTATAGAGATGGAAAACTTAATTACTGAACAGAGGTTAGGATTAAAAGATGGCTGAGACTAAAAAGGTGTAGTGGGAAGGAGATCTTGGTGATGATGGAACAGTTCTCTATCTTGACTGCAGTGATGGTTACAGGTGTCTACACAGGTGATAAAAATGGCACTGAGCCATTCTCAGGCATTGCACCAATGTCAGTTTTGGGGGCTTAGCTACTGTACTATATATAGTTGGATAAAATGTAACCATTGGGGGAAATTGGTTAATGTTATATAAAATGTAACCACTGGGGAAACCAGACTTCTTTGTACTATTTTTTTTAACTTCCTGTTATCTATAATTATTTCAAACACAGACTAAAACAAAATGGGAAGAATTATTCACATAGGGAAAAAAATTAATACACAGCCATTGTGTGAAAAGCCAATGGTATCACAGCAAGAGCAAAGAGATAAACCAGAGGAACACAATACAATAAGAATATGTATGAGAACTTGATATACAATGAGTGTAGCATCTTATCTAGAAGGCGAAGGGAGAGAATCCCACTAGGAAAACTGGCACACTGCACGGAAAATAAACTGAATCTCTTCCTTGTGACATATACAAAGACTCAAAATGTAAGTTGCCACAATGACACCCAAATAAAGCACTAAAGACCTTCATATTTCAAGGAAAACTATGAAGTTAGTACAACATAAAATAAGAGTAACTTTGTGACACAGAATTTGGAGAAAGACTTCTTAAAATTCCCAAAGCACAAACCACAAGGCAATTTTTTTTAATCCAACTACAGCAAAATTGAAGATTTCTGTTCAATGAAGCACATCATGAAAAATGTTACAAACGACAGACTAGGAACAGGGATACTTTAAATATTTAAAAGACTAGTCTCTAACAAAATACAAGAGCTTCTGCACATAACAAGAAAAGAAATGAAGCCTTAAAAATGAGAAAGGGATGAACAATTTTACAAGAGGGAAAAACAAAAGGATAAAATGCACATGAAGAAATGCTCAACCAATCTCCTTAGTAATAGTGAAACATAATTTAAAATGAGATTTTACTTTGTATCAGTGGGAAAACTAGGGCACTGGATAACACTAAGCAACAGTGGAGCTATAAGGACATATAAAACCCCAAGAATTGCCTGCAGAAGTATAAACCATTACAGTTTGTTCTGAAGCACAATCTAGCAGTCCTTTGATTAAATATATCAACGCCCTATGATCCAGAAATCACATTCCTGGATGTAAATCTCAAAGAAAGCATCACAGAGGTTTTGGAGGTATGTTTATTACAGAATTCTCTATAGCAATAAGAAAATGGATATCGACAAACAGGAGAGTAGTTGGAAACTTGTGATGCATATACTCTCTGAAATACTATGCAGCAGTCAGATGCAATGGATAGTGACACAAATAGATCTTTAAAACATGGTAAGAAGAGAAAAAAATTCAATATACAATATTATATAACATACAAGATATGTAACATAACACATAAAAATTGGAAATAAAACACAATAAATGAAAAAAAAACACAGCCAATAATGATCACTGGTGAGAAATATTAATTCAATACTCTTCACCTGAGGTCCAAAAAAACTTTTAGGACTCACACCTAACACAGAGCACACTACTAAAGCTAATTGTTATCTTACTCTTTTCATGACAAAAGCAAAAAACTAGCTCACTACCTTTAAGGTGTTCAATGCTAAGCATTGTTGAAATTAACAAGGCATTTACTATCTATTTATATTGTTTTCCCAATCTGAAATAACTAGATCTGATATTTTCAATGAAATCAAGGCAGTTTTGAATGCCTCGTAAATAAAGGTATTTCAACACACTATTTTCACTTTTAAACCACTCTCCACTTCCACTGTCATGAGTAGCTTATAAAACAAGAAAATCTGTGTTATACCAAAATTTCAAAAACTCAATTTCTCTTTTACACCCTATGATTCTTGTCATCGTATCCATAAAGTCCTAAGCAGTAAGCATCTAAAAGAGTCATAGCCTGCCTTTTTTGGCTTATGGTAAATGTTACCATGAAACCAAGCTGTTCCTCTCACTGAATCCTAAAATCCGCAGCATCAACATTGCCAATGCTGTCTAAGATGCAACTGTCCCTGCCATAATTTCAAGCTGCAAGAACCAGCAAATTCTGCCTAGGAGCTGAGAAATTGACAAAACAAGTGAATCAAAACATAAAACTCAGTTTTTGAATCAAGGGCAAGGTAATGCTGACTCCAAATATATGACTTCAAAACGCTGGGACCCAAAAGTAAGTGGGAGTAGCAGGTATCCTTAGACCCAAGTCCTAGGGCAGAGGGATGGAGGGCAGGCAGATGGCACCTCAAATATGAAACTCTAACAGATGTTCGTACCTTTGGCAAGGGCAAACTGAAAAGTAGTTACCAATAGGTAAGGAAAGACCACGGGTACCCAAAGGCAAGCACATTTTCTGAAAGCACTGTCAATAACCACCCACTCATCATCACAAACCACCTCCTGTTTAGATTGCCACTGAGGCCAGGGAGGTCCCGTCTCAAAACCAAAGGCAGTATCACCTGAAGCAAATGTCATTTACCAGGCCAAGAAACCCCAAAGATCCCTGGCTGTACCCCCGCTCCAGGCAAAGGCGCGGAGCTGTGGGCCTGAACCTGCAGGCTAGGCAAAGAACAGAACTTCCATTAGCAGCGCTCCAACAGCTGGTGCCACCCCCAGCCAGAGTGGGCTGTGACCCCTGACCCTCGGCCCCTGACCTCCACTGCGGGCAGGTCCCACGCTGGGGGTCCTTCTGGGATACTCGAAAGCCCCCTCACCTGTCACAGCTTCATCTCATGACGTGATGCTGTCCGTCCCACCACCCGCCGGCGCCCCGTCAAGAAAGACAACGCGAGGACTTTATGTAAGGAAGATGTGGGGTCCTCAAATCGGGTAGACAAACCACAATCCAAGCCCAGCCGGCGTCTCCCCGCCGAGGTTGCAAGGCGCCGTTGCCGCCGCTGCTACCGCCGCGGCTGCAGTAAATCAGCTGACACCCAACTGCCGTGACTTTCGCTGCAACTGTCGCAAAAATGAGGGGGAGGGAAATGATCATCATTTCCATACTCGCCTGGCGGAGGGGGAAGCGGGGGAAGCCGGCCACGTTACCAAGGAGACCGAACGGAGGCAAAGGTGTCGACTGTGGGCAAAGAGTGCACGGCCGCCATTTTTATAATGGGGAGTGTCGTCTAGGCTCTCGTCTCGCCTCCAGTGCCTATCCTGGGAGGACCAAGATGGAGGAAAGAATGAAATGGCAAGTCTAGGTGTTTCCAGGGTGTTGCAAGTTTACTCTTCTGCTCTGCGTCTCTGTCCAGACACTTGGAAAGTGTTAGCTCTGAAATCTGGTTACTGTTTCCCTCTGACCTCGAACTCAGATGTTGCCCACGACAGAGAGTCAGAGGAGGAACTCTGCCTCTGGACTAGAAGTCTGACCTTGTGCAACATTCCTGTGGAAGAGAGGAAACTCGCTGTGTGGGCGATAGAGCCTGGTGGAGCGTGAGATCTGCATTCGGAGAGGCTTGTATTGGGATCCCCGGGCCTCCACTGCGCAGTTATTGTCATCAGGGACATGACGCTTCTTCTCTTCATTCTCCTCAAGCCCCATATAAAAAATAGGCATAATAACCTCATGGGTTAACCTTTAGGAGGCTAAATGAGCTCAATAAATATTACGTATTATGCTTGCCCCTCTGCCTCCCAAATAGTTGTTGAATGAATGAATAGTAGCCAAGGGGAAAAGTGATGCAGTGCTGGTAGCCAATGGGCAGTTCTGTTAAAAAGATAGAAAAGATAAGCATTCCATATATTTGTTTGTCCTTCATAATCTCACTAACGGATTTATAGAACAAGAATTCTATTGCAGTCCTCAAAAGTAAGCTGTGTAAATGAATCACCTGGGGAGGCTGTCAAAGTGAAGTTTCTGATTCAGTAGGTCCAAAGTGGATTTCTGAAATCCTCCTATTCTAAGGAGCTCCCAAGTAATGCTATTTGCTGCTGGTCCTCGGTCTGAGTCCCGGGTGGCAAAATCCTATTGGATAGGTCTGAAGCAAGAGATTGACTAGGGGATTAGAACAGGGCAGAAACAACTCCTTGAGACAGAATCATTTCCTTACTAATATGTCAAGAGACTTAAGAGTTGGCTTAGTCGAAAGGCTTCCTGTCAATGTATTATTCCAGCAAATAACAAACTTCCTCCTCCCCTTCTTTCTAGCTTAGACAGCCCTCCTCCCTGCAACACAATGCAGACCTATCAGTGTTCTGGGGGTGGGAGGCACACCCACTTTGTCCTAACTGGGCCATTTAGCCTCCTTTATGTCCCTGGTGTTGTTTCCTATATGCTGTTTATTTGTAGAGACCAGCTCTGCCGCCATCATGAGAAAAGTTAAATCAGGATGCCGACCAAGGAAGTCAATAGAACACTTGAAAATCAGCAATTCTGAAATTGTCTTGTACTCCAAATTGGGATTCTACGATTTTTTTCAACTTTTTGATTAACCTCCTGCAATCACATGGGGGCCAAAGAAGAGCGGGGAAATTATGTTAAATAGAAGAAATTAATTCCTTGGACAACGGGGTTCGATATACTCATTCGCTCTGCTGTGATGATGAATACATTTAAACTGTTAAGTTCATAATCCCCTTTATAATTTACAAGAACTTTTTGGAAATATAGGAAGCGCAGAGTGGTTTACCATGAGATAATCTTAGGCTTCATTAAAACTTGTTTGGTTTGTAAAGGAAATCTATAAAATATCCCTCCTAGATAAAGTTGACTTTTATTCAACAAATATTAATTGAACTTACATGCTTCAAATACTTTCCTAGGAATACAAAGGTTAATAGGAAGATTAATGAGAAGCCTTCAGACTAATAACACACTGGCCCCTCTCTACCAAGTTTACAAAACATATTGTCAAAGTCTATATATAAATGCATGCAATCTCCTGAGCCACAGGACTAAAATAAAGAATTAAATATTAATGAATAACATGCTTCTGTTTCAGAAAAAGTCACACATTTTTGTATGCACATATGTGTTGTACATGTGTAACCTTCCTGAAAATTAAGGAAGGTTATCTTCCTTGTATCTTCAGTAAGTTGATCCTGAGTATATTTTTGAGTAAATTATATGTTTATTCCTGTCATCTGGAGGGATATACAAAAATCTTAAAAGATTTACACAACCAAAAAATTCAGCTCAACATATATTTATTGAGCCTTAACAGAAAACAAAGCCAATAAAACAAGAATTTGGGATGTTCAGTTCTATAGAGGAAAGCAGGCTCTGCTTCCTAACAAGGCTCACAAAATGAGGAATTCTCTAAACACTGAAAAATCTTTGGACTGCTAAGATGAATGGCAAATTTCCCCGCAAGATGTATGGCTATAATATAGCACAGTACAAGAAATAAGGAGTATGAAAAGAGTAGTGGAAAAGAGGTGAATTACTTCCAGGCTGAGATGAGGAACGGTAATCACATTAGATTTAATGGAGGTCTACAAAAATGAATAGGATTTGGAATAGGAAGAACTAGGAAAGGAATACAATTTTGTTGCTAGTTTTGAAATGTATACAAGTGTGTGTATACATGTAACATATGAAATGTAAAACATGAATATATATAGATACATATATAATACACAAAAAGTTAAATTGGAAGTGAAGTACAAGGGACATAAAGCAAATGTAAAGGGAAATGGTGGTACTAAGACTTAGTTATGAGGTGCCTGTGTGGCTCAGTCAGTTAATCACCTGCCTTCTGCTCAGGTCATGATCCCTTGGGATCGAGCCCTGCATTGGGCTCTCTGCTCAGTGAGGAGTCTGCTTCTCCCTCTCCCTCTGCCCCGGCCCCTGCTCATGTGTGAGTTCTCTCTCCCTCTCTCTCTCTCTCTCTCTCTCTCAAAAATAAATAAAATCTTCTTTAAAAAGTCATTTCTAGTCTACCCCATGAGGGACTCCTTCAGTGGGCAGTCTTTGCCCTGGAACTCTCTCTTTAGTTAATACAAGTCTTTCTCATATTGGGCCTAAACCTAGTAATAAAAAAATGACATGGGGAAAATAGAATAACATCAGATAGAGAGAGGCCTTGAATGTCCTTAGAAGCTTTTGGGACTTTATTCCAAAGGAAGGGAAAAGCCACCAAAGACTTTTGGCCAATATATACAGTGATGCTTTTGCTAATAACATTTTTATTGTATAACAAATTACCATGAGTTGAGTGGCTTCAAACAATACACAGCTATTGCCTCACAGTTTCCGTGGGAAAGTAGTTCAGGCACAGCTTAACTGGGTCCTCTGCTTGTGATCACACAAGGTGACAACTGAGATGTCAGTCTGTAATCTCATTCGAAGGCTCAGTTAGGGAAGAATCAGAATCTGATTTCTGTCCTTGTGGATAAATGACTAAGGACCCTCAGCTCCTACAGGCTACCTACAGTTCCTTGTCACTAGAGCCTTAACAAAGGCCTTTCACATGCCAGCTTTCATCTTCAAAGCCAGCAAGAGCATTTCTCTTTGAAATGACATGAAGCGTGTTATTCATTAATATTTGAATCTTTATTTTAGTCCTGTGGCTTGGGAGATTGCATGCATTTATATATAGGCTTTGGCAATACGTTTTGTAAACCTGGTAGAGAGGGGCCAGGGTGTTATTAGTCTGAAGGCTTCTCTCTAGTGGGTGCAAGAAAGGTGGAGTTATATAGCTATAGATAGAGATAGATAAATCTGTAGATGGTAACCTAACGAAGGGAGTGATAACCCATCACCGTTTGCCATATTCTACTGGTTAGAAGCAAATGACAGGTTTCACATGTACTCAAGGAGAGAAGATTGGACAGAGTGTGGCTCACTGGGCAATCCCTGGAGGGTGCGTTAGCCACAAAAAATCAGTCCAGCAGCAATGCATCATGTACACTAGGTGGAAAAGACAGAGAGGCACAGAGACAAAGGAGAAGTTGTCATCATTATTGTTTTCTCCAAAAATGTATATTTGTTCCCAGAAAAGAGCCATAAACAGAACCCATGAGGGTAAGGGTCAAAAATTTCAACATGCAATGTTTTAATGATATGGGCATCCCAAAAATAAAAACCCAAGTATTACCCTGTCTTTAGAATTTAGTAGTAATTTCCCTACAACACACCAATACTTCTGGACTTTCTAAGCTCCAGGTTAGTTCTCCAAAAAGCAAGATTTGCTCCTCCATTTTACAAATTTCTGCCAGTGGTCTAACTAGCTTCATTATTACTGTCACGTCCAGATTGTTTCATGTGTGCTATTATTATTTTCCTGTAGATTGTAAATCTGTGATTTGATATTCCCCACAGGACCTAATACTGCTAATTCTGTCCCTTCCTTAGTGGACCCTTTGCCTAGAAGACATGTTGGGACCTTCATGTTAGTACTAGGGGTCTTCCCACTTTATCATGTTGTAGCAGAGTACTTTAGTAAGTGATCTTTGTATGGTTTTGTGTATTATAACTCCTTAAGAGTTTCCTTTGTACTTTCTTATGTGACATGAAAGTCAACTGGTAAGACTTCTCTTTTTTTTCCTGTCTCATGACTTCCACTAAATTAAATTATTTCTTCTAACAGGATGTCTTTTTCTAGCAATAGCTCTATTTGCTCGATACTTACACCTTCTAGGAAAGAGTGGAGGTGTTAAAGTTGGGGGTTCTTGAGTTCCTCACAAATAATCATTTTAGGGCCCCTCATCAAGCTACCAAGATCAACAAGGGGAAACTAGGATAGTAAAGAGGGACAGGAGGGGTACCTGGGTAGTGCAGTCAGTCGAATAGCTGACTCTTGGTTTTAGCTCAGGTTGTGATCTTGGGGTCCTGGGGCTGAGTCCCACATTGGGCTCTGTGCTCAGAAGAGTCCCTTGAAACTCTTTCTCCTTCTCACTCTGCTCTTTCTCCCATCCTCCCCCTCTCTTTCTCTCTCTCTCTCTCTCTCTCTCTCTCTCTCTCTCTCTCTCTTTCTCAAATAAATAAATAAAATCTTTGAAAAAAAAAAAAAAGAAGGGCATGATGAGTAACTTGTAGCCCTGTCATGGGCTGTAGCAACAAGGGCTGTAGTTTGTCCTACTAACTTCTCTCTTCTTTCTCCTGTAAGGATGAGAGGACCAGCAGAGCCCGGGGAGAGTTTTTCTTCAATCCTGTGCCAAGAAGAGGATCCAGGTGTCACAGAGTGCACCATGGAAGACAAGAAGATGCACTGCCCAGAGTTTTCTTCCAGGAAAATCCACTTCCCAGCTCCATGGAGAGGGTTTGCTTCCAAGCTTCTTTGGGGTCTCCTCAACCTTCCAGCTGGGATTACCTATTCTTCAGGGAGCCCTGGCAAATATCTGACAGCAAAGTTAGTCATGAGCACACTCTTCTTGGGGATGTCCTCAGTGAATGGCTAGCAAGAAAGTGCACCCTCCTTATTACTGTACCACCTTCTTCTCCCTCTTCCTCCACTTCTTCTGCTGCTATTTCTATTGCTGATGCAACTTTTCTGTTCATTTGAATCATTTCAAGTAAAAAATTTAGAAAAAAGAAAGTTTTTTTTTAAAAAACGAGGAGATAGGAGTGCCTGGGTGGCCTACTCAGTTATGCATCTGCCTTTGGCCCAGATGATGGGGCCAGTGTCCCAGAATCGAGCCCTGCATCAGGCTCCCCGCTCAGCAGGGCGTCTGCTTTTTCATCACCTCACTCATTCTTTCTCTTTTCAGATAAATAAATACAATCTTGAAAAAACGAGATAAGACAGATCTCAGCCAATGCAATATATATACCTTATTGATTCAAATAAGTCATAAAATAAATTAGGAGAAAATGGAGAATTTTAACATTAAGTGGATACTTGATGATATTAAGGAAGTATTTTTTTTAAGATTTTATTTATTTGACAGAGAGAAACACAGCGAGAGAGGGAACACAAGCAGGCGGGGTGAGAGAGGGAGAAGTAGGCTTCCCGCTGAGCAGGGAGCCTGATGCCAGGCTAATCCTGGGACTGCAGGCACACATTTAACAACTGAGACACCCCCTAAGGAAGCACTGTTAACATTTTAGGTGCAATAATGGCATTTTAGTTATGAAGGTGATTTTTTTTTTTTTTTTTTAGTATTTCATCTATTTGACAGAGAGAAACACAGCTAGAGAGGAATCACAACCAGGGGGAGTGAGAGAGGGAGACACAGGCTTCCTGCTGAGCAGAGAGCCTGATGCAGGGTTCGATCCTGGGACTCTGGGATCATAACCCGAGCCGAAGGCAGACGCTTAACGACTGACCCACCCAGGTGCCCCTATGAGGGTGATTTTTAAAGGAATCCTTATCTTCTAGACAATACAGATGGAAGTATATGATGCCTGGCATTTGCTCTACAGTAACCTGCATTGGGTGGAGGGTAGTGGCTATGAGTAACTGAACTTTATTTCTATTTTCACAAAATAGTACTTTTTTGTCCTAAATATAATCTGGCAAGGTGGAAAACATCATTTATTCAACATCCAGTGGGACTGGGTGCTTTGTTGAACTGGACATTCAGATAGTGCAAAAAACCTGGTTCTATGGTGAAATTTCTCACTATCTGGCAGGGAGACAGATACATCTACCTTGAGTGCAATGCCGTGTGGGAAGTGGTGTACTTTGGTACTTTGTACTGCTCATGTCTGATCCCCCTAATTTTTTTCTGATTCTAATATTCTGAATTTTGGTGGGAAATACTGTTGTTTTTTTTAACATTGTGTAAATAACCACTTCCTTACTGGATAGAAGCTAACATACATTTTATTTTTATTGAATGTCTGCCGTGCCTGGCCCTCAGAGGTACTGAGAGTATACACGTAGTGCCACTCAGGAACGGGCTGACTGATAAGGCTGTGTATGCTTGCTGTATGTGTTTCCTCAAGGGCATGCCTGACAAAGGGCTTTGGATATAGCAGGAGTCTTTATTGGGAGGGATTTCTTCTCTACCTCTACATTCTAGTCAGACAATATCTACTCCACTACCATAAGCCAAAAAAGAACTCTCTTTACAAGTGATTAAGTGAAAACATAGTTAAGTGTAGGTATGTGTAGTTTTTCAGTTTCAAAGAGTTAATTCTAACCTTCAGCATACTCTTTAAAAAATTGAAATATAGATTTTTATCTCAGAGACTGAAGTGATAGAAATATTTATCTAGTTGGCCTTCTTAGTAGCAACTCTAGGCAGTTTCATGACTTCTAAGCCTCATATATAAATTTCAGAATAAAAAAACTATTTTACATTTCTGGAAAACCTCCAAAATGGACTCAAAATTACTAGTAAGTTTCTTCAGTGCGTTCTAGGAGGATGAGATTTATGATGGGTCTGATTTCCTAGAAAGCTCTCTCCTCCAAGACACTGCCTAGCACCCAAAACTAGGAATACAGTGTTTGTGGGACAAATTGTCTGTCTGGGGACTTGACAGCAGTGTTCATTTATTTACTTATTTATTTTTATTTTATTTTTTATTAATCATATAACATATTATTTGCTTTAGGAGTACAGGCCTGTGAATCATCAGTCTTACACAATTCACAGCACTCACCATAGCATAAAGCCTCTCCAATGTCCATAAACCAGTCACCCTATCCTTCCACCACCACCTCCCAGCAACCCTCAGTTTATTTCCTGAAATTAAAAGTCTCTTATGGTTTGTCTCCCTCTCTGGTCCCATCTTGTTTCATTTTTTTTCTCTCCCTACCTCCCATAGCCCCCTGCCCTACCTCTCAAATTCCTCATATCAGAGAGATCATATGATAATTGTCTTTCTCTGATTGACTTATTTCTTTCAGCACAATACCCTCTAGTTCCATCCACATTGTTGCAAATGGCAAGATTTCTTTTGATGGCAGCATAGTATTCCACAGTGTGTCTATGTCTATGTATGTATGTATGTATGTATGTGTATGTGTATATATATATATACACACCCCACATCTCCTTTATCCATTCATCTATTGTTGGACATCTAGGTTCTTTCCATAGTTTGGCTATTGTGGATATTGCTGCCGTAAACATTCAGGTGCATGTGCCCCTTCGGATCACTACATTTGTATCTTTAGGGTAAATACCCAGTGGTGCAACCGCTGGGTCATAGGGTAGCTCTATTTTCAACTTTTTGAGAAATGTCCATACGACATTTGTCCATGGACAAAAAATGTCCATGTTTTCCAGAGCGGCTGCACCAGCTTGCATTCCCAGCAACAGCAGAGGAGAGTTCCCCTTTCCCCACATCCTTGCCAACATCTGTCATTTCCTGACTTGTTAATTTTAGCCATTCTGTGAGGTGGTATCTCACCGTGGTTTTGGTTTGTATTTCCCTGATGCTGAAGGATGTTGAGCACTTTTTCATGTGTCTGTTGGCCATTTGGATGTCTTCTTTGGAGAAATGTCTGTTCATGTCTTCTACCCCTTTATTGATTGGATTATTTGTTCTTTGGGTGTTGAGTTTGATACGTTCTTTATAGATTTTGGATACTAGCCCTTTATCTGATATGTCATTTGCAAATATCTTCTCCCATTCTTTCGGTTGTCCTTTGATTTTTTGACTGTTTCCTTTGGTGTGCAGAAGCTTTTTGATCTTGATGAAGTCCCAACAGTTCATTTTTGCCCTTGCTTCTGTTGCTTTTGGTGATGTTTCTAGGAAGACATTGCTGCAGCTGAAGTTGAAGAGGTTGCTGCCTGTGTTCTCCTCAAGGATTTTGATGGATTGCTGTATCACACTGAGGTCTTTCATCCATTTTGAGTATATTTTTGTGTGTGGTGTAAGGGAATGGTCTAGTTTCATTCTTCTGCATGTGGATGTCCAATTTTCCCAGCATAATTTGTTGAAGAGACTGTCTTTTTTCCATTGGACACTCTTTCCTGCTTTGTCAAAGATGAGTTGACTACAGAGCTGAGGGTCCACTTCTGGGCTTCTGTTCCGTTGATCTATGTGTCTGTTTTTGTGCCAGTACCATACTGTCTTGATGATTACAGCTTTGTAATAGAGCTTTAAGTCTGGAATTGGAATGCTGCCAACTTTGGTTTTCTTTTTCAACATTCCTCTGGCTATTCAGGGTCTTTTCTTGTTCCATATAAATTTTAGGATTATTTGTTCTATTTCTTTGAAAAAAATTGATTATTTTGATAGGGATTGCATTAAATGTGTAGATTGCTTTAAGTAGCATAGACATTTTCACATTATTTGTTCTTTCAATCCATGAGCATGGAATGCTTTTCCATTTCGTGTTTTTCTCAATTTCTTTCATGAATACATTATAGTTTTCTGAGTACAGATTTTTTTGCCTCTTTGGTTTATTCCTAGGTATCTTATGGTTTTGGTTGCAACTGTAAATGAAGTTGGCTCCTTAATTTCCCTTTCTTGACAGCATTATTTAAAAAAGCATTTGATATCCAAGGGGAAATCATAACCCCTTTGATTGAAAGACACTGCACCACCTAGGGACAGCCATGGGAAATGGTATTCAATTTTCAAACTCAATAACCTACACCTAGAACAGATTTGGAAATTATGAAGCAGGATGTCCTTTCTATTTAACATTTATACTACATAAATTATGTATTTTCCCCCTCAAGACTTTAAGAATAAAACAAAGCTTATCTAAAATTATTTTTAAGATAAATTGCCCAATTGATTAAAGAATTAAACTGATATAAAATACTGTTTCCTACTTCTTCAGGAATAAGGTAACAATAAACTATTAAGCCAAAGTTACTTTTTAAAGATTTATTTATTTATCTGAGAGAGAGAAAGAGAGAGAGCATGAGAGACAGGGACTGAGGAGGAAATCGAAGGAGAGAAGCAGACTGCTTCCTGAGCCCAGAGCCCTCGCAATTGTGAGATCATGACCTGAATAGAAACTAACAGTCAGATGCTTTACTGACTGAGCCACGCAGGTATCCCAAGCAGAAGTTATTTTATGTAGAATTTTTAGGATAGTTGTAATTTTGATAAGCTAATGGGATTTCATATGGTTTATGGAATTCATCAATAAATCTGTATCCTTGGGCTTCTGCAAATGTAAATTCAGTTATTTAAAGAGGTATATTATATCTCTGAGGAATTCATGAGGACTTTTTTTGTAGAATCAAAGTTCTCTGTACATTATATTCTTGCTATTGTTCTTCAAAAAATCAGAAAGTGGCATTTCCTCCAATTTTACAAGAGGACTACATTTAAAGAAAAACTTACATTAGAGATTTTGTGGTTATTGCATACTGCCTCCTTAACAAACAGTCAAATATATATGAAGTTGGAAAATTGTGCCTTTCTTTTCTATCATGAGAATATTTCTAAGCGATTAAGTCAAATTGGTTCAAAAAAGGTGGATGGTGGATCAAATAAACTTAAAAGCTGAGACTATAAAACTGTTAATGAAAATGAGGGAAAATCTTTACAGAGGGGAGAAAGGAAGAAGTGAATCCTCCAAGGAGAAATGGGAGACTGGTGCAATTAGGCAGATGGGTCCAAAGGCAGCTTCAAGCAAAGGATCCCAAGGCCTAAGGCAGACACATAAAGCAGAAAGGGCTAGACTTCAAGATGTTGTGTAGAGACAGTGTTCCTAGACATCTACAATCTAAAGTCCAACTCCCACTCTAAATCCAGAAATTTGGTACAATTTCTGAAGCAGGCAGAGGAGGAGATAAAGTTGTTTTTGTTCTAGTTGGATCCAGCAGGAGGGTGAGGATTCAGAGTCAAAATGAAACTGAGCTATAAAACAAAGTAATATTTCTTGTACCCCTGCATTTTATGGACAGAGAATCATACTTATTATGCTTCCTAGCCATTAATTTATTAAACCAATATTTATTTTGTACATACCATGGGCAAAGGGCTATAAGAAAGATAAAGCCATGGATGATGTAACTCTAACATATCTATTTGTAAAGTCAGCAAAGTGAACCCATGGCAGCTGCAAGTCATGATAGGAAGCCTTCCTCTAGTGACTGGCTGAGCTTGATAAATATGGGTGAGTCTAAAGTGAACTATATTCTTGATGAGTTAAGAGGAAAGTCAGGAGTCATATCTGTGAATAAAGAGCATTTCTTTCTTGTTTTCATCCATGCCTGAATATTAGAACATATTCCTTCATAAAGCCTTCTCTGCTCATTCCAGCTTGAAGTGTTCTCTTCTTTCTCTCAATCAGTATGGTATGTTAGCTATAGCTCTATGGCACTTACCACATTTTGCTTGTATTATTTTGTAGTGTCTTATCTCCCTTTTGATGTCCCTGGAAGAAAGGTGTTTCAAAGCATTGTCCTGGTATCTTGTACATATTAAATGCATAGTAAATGCTATGTGACAGTAGACAAGTAGCAACAAATAATGGTTCTCAAAATACGGACTCCTTGCATCAGCTATGCTAGATACCTGTTAAAATTCATTTTCTTGGGCCAGGCACCAGCACTACTGAATCAGAATTTCTGGGTATGATACTGGAAACCCACATTTTAATGAGCTCACTGCACTTTGAGACTTATGGATTTCAAGATGTAACAGTTACAGTAAGATGTGAGATAGTAAATGGGTTTCATCCTGACTGCTGACTCTGGAGGTGGGTGGGGCTGAATGGAATTCTGAGGCTGAGGCTAAATAGACCCTGGGACACCATGTCCTCTAAGAGATGCCCACCAAGTGAGGGATGGGGTGGAGGGAATTTATGTGCAGTGAATTCTGCATTTCTGAATACATTCATCTTAGGACTGGAGAAAATGTATCATCCTTTTAAAAATAATCACAGATTATCCTTGTGATTGTAAAAGTTTAATGTTAAGTTGTTTCTAAAATTTTCATGGAAATTCCAGCAAACAGGGTTTTCAGGGTGGTATATACAAATTAAGAAAAAGAATATTTTTTGGGGGGGAATCTTATCCACCAAAAGCTTATTTTACTTAATGATATTAAACACTACCTAAATTCCACAGGAGACCAATTAACTGTGAACATCATTTTTGTTTTAGTTACTACTAGTAGGGTAAGGCAGAAACTTGGGCCTTCTTTGTAGAATTTTTGTATAGCACTTTTTTCCCTCAGCTGCACCTTCTTTCTTTTTCTTATTATATATACTATTTATAATTATTGAAGAGATTTCTAAAATATAGAGGAAAAAACACTTAGTAGTGCATCACTTTACAATAACATCTGCTAAAAGTTTCTATGCATATATATAAAGTCTGTTTCAATATAAATTTGGGTGCAATGTTGAGGGCTAAGCAGCTATACAACTATAACTGAATACATTACACACTTTCTGTAACTTTAACCTACTCCTTTTTCTTTTGTTCCAGACTCAACGTTCTGAGTACCTGCTATTCTTACCTAGATGTTCTACTGACAATTTAACTCAGTACCAAGAGCCACAGTATTGAAATATTCCCACTATCCAGGACCCCTTTCTCTCTCATTGCTCTAAATTGGTCCAATGGTCACTAAATCCTGTGATTTTTAGTTTCTAATTGTTTCTCAAATATATCATGTCCTCTTCATTTCCATTTCAGCTGCTCCCATAACACACTTCCTGTATTAACTACAGTAACCTAAACTTGTCCCACTGCCTTCCATCCTCCTCACTGCTACCTCAGGGCTTTTTGTAAAGACTCTTGTTTGTAATTAAAAAAAAAATTGCCCTGCAGTGATTACTCCTTTGCATTCATGTTAAAAAAATATAAATTTCCTAGCTATACCTGATCAGACCTCTACCTTCCTCTTCAGTTTCATCACCCCAGCTAAATCCAAAAGCAAATCATTTGTCACATAGCCTGACATTTAAAAGAACACACTGGTGTTAGACTACCTCAACTTGACTGCTGATCTGACCTATTACTAGGTCGAAATTAGTCCATTCATGAAATAACAGAACCTACTTCACAAGGGTGTTGTAAGGATTAAATGAGTTAATATGCACAGCGAGCACGTATCTTGTCTAGCGCATCATTTGTTCGCTATAATAATAATAATAATAATAGCTATTATCATTATTATCAGCAGCAGCAGCAGCAGCAGCAGCAGCCCTCTCAAACCATGAATCGGTACTGCCGGTTCTTCTGCCTCTAATACTGCTGTCACCTCTCACCATTTGGCTCTCTTCTATCAAGATTCAGCTCAGGGGCCACAATTTCTAGCAGGTTTACCATGCCCCATCCTCCAGTCTCATCTGTCTCCACCGTTTCCTTTGCAAACTTGTTATTCTATTGCTGGCGTCTATCACTCGACTGTGTAAAGGAAGGATGGTACTTTCACTTTTCCAGCTACAGTTTAAAGACAGGTGCGTGATATTTTGCGGATGAGTTCACAGAACATCCTTGTATCATGAGATCCGTAAATCAATGTACCTAAAGTCTCTGTTTGGCGATCTGCCCCAAACATGAGACAAAGTACTTCTTCCAGAACTTCCAGGGGAGAGAGTTAAAACCTTAGCCACGAACCTCGGGGAAAAAGGGGTTCCCTTTTTATTTTCCCATGCCAGGAAACTCAGTAGAAGCCTCAAGTCGTGGGACCGCGGAGGGGCACAAGAATTGCTAAATCTCATTCCAAGTCCAAGTTTGCGATCCGCTACTCTTCCGCGCCTGCGCCGCTTCAGCTGGCGTGCGGTTCCTCAGCTAGGGGTGGAGCCAGGGGTCGCGTTTTAGGATTGGGCGGTGGAGCCAAAACGGAGGACGCGGAAATGACGCCAGCGTGCGCAAGCGCCGGCGGCCCTGTCGCGCGATGGCTGCTGGGTGCCGCACGCTTTTCCTTCCCTCGCCTTTCCCCTCCCCTCCCCCTCCGGTCCCCACCCCCTCGGCCGCTCCGCTCCCTGGCGTGACTCGGCACGGAGAGTCCCGGAGAAGACGCCGCGGTCGCCACCTCCTCTGTTCAGGCCTCGGCCTTTCTGAGCCTCTCCCCTTCCTCTCCCGGGTCGTCTTCTTCAGTTTTGAAGCCGGTGGCGTCGCGGCCGCCCTGCCGGGCTGAGAATGGTGGGAGTGAAGCCGGTCGGGAGCGACCCAGATTTCCAGCCGGAGCTGAGTGGCGCGGGCTCCAGACTCGCCGTGGTCAAATTCACCATGCGAGGGTAAGGCCGGGCGCGAGCTCTGTAGGCCCTGTGTGTCCGTCCCTGCTTTCCCATCACTTTTTCCGGGTGCCGACTCCCTTTCGGTCCCCTTTCGGGAATGTCCGGCGCTGGCCGTAGCCCCAGGCCGCTGCCCAGTTAGGCCGCAGCTCTTGCGTGTGAGCCCTCGTTTGTGCACAAGGGAGTCTCTAGAGGGCACGGCGGCCTGGCCATCCGGGTTCCATAGCCTAGGAGATCGCCTCCCGTCCCTTCTGCATCCTCGGACGAGCTCCGGACTTGGGGGTGGCCCACTTCTCTTCCTTTTAGTCTGTGGGAGTCTTTCTTCAGCCTCCCCTGCTTTCGCCTGCCCCATTCATTTCGGGGAGCCGCTGTCACTTGGATTTTAGAAATCTTAAAATCTTAGTTCACTGAACACTCTGGCCTTCTTCACTACATGCATTTCTGTCAAACCTTTAGAAAACTCAGTTGGGTGTATCCATCTAACCCACGTAGTGCTTAGTCCTGAGGCTCATTTAATGTATTTTAAATTAATGTTGATCCTGGTGCTTTTTAATTTTCTTAATGGCTTTGTTATTTGTTTGGTTAGTAACTTTGTAACTTGGACTCCCTTATGTGTGCGACTACATCTGATCACAGAAATTAGAGTGAGTATATATTAAATATAGATATCCAAACATCTGGGGTTGGCCAGATAGACTTCATTTTTGACTTGATACTTTAAGGAATCTTGAAAGATGCTTTACTGGCTTTGGTCAATCTCAAAGGTAATTTATTGGTCGTAGAGCTTCGTGGATTTTCTATTTTGAGTGTGTGGTGTACCTGTGTGCCAGTGACATGTTGGAACTACGCCTTCAGAACCAAGATTTCAGCGACTGTGTGTATTTACTGACCTTCGCTTGTGTATGTCAGTGCCTTCTAACTTAGAAGGATTACAGGTCTCCATTTGATTTATCTTGACCCCCCCGAATTATTTACACGTAAACTAACCTGGAGAACTCTACTACAGGTATCACTCTTTATTGGTAAAACATTTAATTGTCCAGGTAGCTATATAAACATTAGGCAGGGGGCACCTGGGTGGCTCAGTTGGTTAAACGACTGCTTTCGGCTCAGGTCATGATCCTGGAGACCTGGGATCGAGTCCCACATTGGGCTCCCTGCTGAGGGGGGGGAAGCCTGCTTCTCCCTCTCTCACTCCCCCTGCTTGTGTTCCCTCTCTGGCTGTGTTTCTCTCTGTCAAATAAATAAATAAAATCTTAAAAAAAAACAACAACATTAGGCAGTATTTTGAATCAGGGCGAAAAATGATTCATGGCTATTGAATATGCTTCAGTCAGTGTTGAGTATATAAGTGGTGACATTAGGATTAGATAGTTTTAGTGCTTGAGGGATACAGATAGAGATGAAAACAATTAAGGACTATTGGTATACCAATCTCTCTTACACAGAATTGAAAAGGGACAGTATATAGGGTGGCATAGAGTTCCAATTTGACAGGTGGACTTTTACATTAACTAAATTGAAAAAGATAAAAATTTAATTCTAAGGACGTGTCTGAAAATAATGTCAAAATTCTATAAATGTGTCTTCCCAGCTTTAGCAATTTTGTAATATCTCTATTTTTAATATGGAGGGATACCTGTACATTTGTTAGGTACCTAGGCCAGAGTGGAAAAGGGAAGAGATGATTTTAACACTGAATCTCATTTTTAATTCACTTTTCTAATTCTAGCATATAGGAGTGTATAGACTTTTGTCTCCCAATAAAATAACTCTCTTTTTCCCTCCCCTGGCAGAACACATAACAAACAGTGATAAATAATTTATTAATTGAAATGAGAAAAGTGGGGAAATTTTATTACTAAGGTAACACTTCATTAACAATGAGACATTTAATCATAAACAGTTGCAGACATGATTGGTGAGGCACTGTGTTATATGCTTTTAAAAAGGTATTTTGGGGGGTGCCTGGGTGTTAAGTGTCTCCCTTTAGCTCAGGTCATGATCCTGGAGTTCCAGGATCGAGCCCTGCTTTAGGCTCCCTGCTCCTAGGGAAGCCTGCTTCTCCCCCGCACCCCTCCTGCTTGTGTTCCCTCTCTTGTTTCTCTCTGTCAAATAAATAAAATCTTAAAAAAAAAAAGTATTTTGATGCAATGAAAATTTAATTTTTTTTGGAAAAACTGAGCACAAAGATAATTTAGAGACTTTTTAAGTTCAAAAACATATTTATAGCTAACATTTATAAATCTGATAAGATTATATTTGCCTTTAAGTTATTTCTTTTTTTTAAAGATATTATTTATTTATTTGACAGAGAGAGATAACAAGTAGTCAGAGAGGCAGGCAGAGAGAGCAGAGAGTCCGACGCAGGCCTCGATCCCAGGACCCTGAGATCATGACCTGAGCCGAAGGCAGAGGCTTTAACCCACTGAGCCACCCAGGCGCCCTGCCTTTAAGTTCTTTAACACTTTGGCTGTTAGTATTCCTACACAAATGATGTCAGTGTGACCCCGTTGGGGTAATTGGCCATCAGTATTATACCTATACCTCAAACAACTATATCCAGTAGATCATGTAGGAAACCTCTTAGATCGTTAGTGTCTCATTTTAGGTCAAGAACATAGTTTTCTCCAACAGCTATTTCTTTTCCAGCCTGACTTTAAGCCTTATTCCTTTTTCTCCACTTCAATGTTATAGCTAACCTATTAATTTTAATAAAATGTTACGCAGATTGTTACTGTTCTGTTTAAAAATCTTCAGTGGCTCTCCAGTATTTTCAGGGTTTTTTTTCTTTTTCTTTTTTTAGTATGGAATGCTTCACAAATTTGCATGTCATCCTTGCACGGTGGCCATACTAATCTCTGTATCGTTCCAGTTTTAGTAATACGTGCTACCAAAGTGAGCACTCAGTTTTTTAATTGTAGTAAAATATATGTAACATGAAATTTACCATGTTAGCCATTTTTAAATGTATAATTAATTCAGTGGCATTAAGTACATTTACAATGTTGTACCAACATCACCACTATTTCCTAGTGAATTTTTTCATTATCTCAGATAAAAACATTAACCAGTAAGTACTCATTCAACAAAAAATTCGAATACCCTCTAACATCCCATCCCTGGTAACTTCTTTTTTTATGAATTTTCCCATTATTGATACCTCATGTAAGTGGAATTATATAATATTGGTCATTTGGTTTCCGACTTATTTCACTTAGCATGTTTTCAAGGTTCAACCATGTTACAGCTTGTTTCAGAATTTCCTTTTTCAAGCTAAATATTTTCTTGTATGTATATACCATATATTGCTTATTCATCTGTTGATGGACTTTTGGGTTCTTTCCACCTTTTGGGTATTGTGAGTAATACTGCTATCAGCGTTGGTGTGTGAGGATTTCTTTGAGCCCCTTCTTCCAGTTCTTTTGGGTATATACCTGGGAGTGGAATGCGGTTGCACCGTCTTGCATTCCCACCAGCAGTGCAGGAGAGTTCTAATTTTCCACATACCTGCCAACACTTTTTATATTTTAATAGCCATCCTAAATGGGTGTGAAGTGGCCTGGTGGTTTTGGTTTGCATTTCCTTAATGACAAATGAAGTTTGGCATATTTTCTTGGGCTTAATCATCTTTTATCTTCCTTGGGGAAATGTCTGATCAAGTCCTTTACTCATTTTGAATGACTTTTTTTTTTGTTACTGAATTGTGGGAGTTCTTTATATATTTTGGGTATTCCTTATTTGTGATTTATAAATATTTTCTCCCATTGGTTGCCTTTCACTTCCTTGATAGTGTCTTTTGATGCACAAGTCTTTAAAGTTTGGTGAAGTCCAGTTTATCTTTTGTTGCTTGTGCTTTTAGTGTCATATTTCAGAAATCGCTATCAAATGCAAGATTGAAGATTTAACCCCTATGTTTTCATTAAATAATTTTGTAATTTTAGTTTTCAAGTTTAGGATTTTTACTCATTTGAGTTAATTTTTGTATATGGTGGAAAGGTCCACCTTCATTCTTTTTTTTTTTTTTAAGATTTTATTTATTTATTTGACAGAGAGAAACACAGCGAGAGAGGGAACACAAGCAGGGGGAGTGAGAGAGGTAGAAGCAGGCTTCCTGCCCAGCAGGGAGCCCGATGCGGGGCTTGATCCCGGGTCTCCAGGATCATGACCTGAGCCAAGGCAGTCGCTTAACCAACTGAGCCAGCCAGGCGCCCCTCTTTTTTTTTTTTCTTTTTAAGATTTTATTTGCTTATTTGACAGAGAGAAATCAGGAGTAGGCAGAGAGGCAGGCAGAGAGGAGGAAGTAGGCTCCCTGCTGAGCAGAGAGCCCAATGCGCCTGGATCCCAGGACCCTGAGATCATGACCTGAGCTGAAGGCAGAGGCTTTAACCCACTGAGTCACCCAGGTGCCCCACCTTCATTCTTTTGTATGTTCATATCCCATTTTCCCAGCACCATATGTTGAAAAAACTGTCTTTTCCTCAGTGAATGGTCTTTGCACCCTTCTCCAGTATTTTTTTTAAACAATTAAAACAGTCAATGTTTACTAATTATTTATTCTTGTAAGAGACTCTGTTTAAACCTTTATATTGACTCATTCAATCCTCATAGTAATCTTTGAAATTATCCCCATTTTACAAATGCAGACGTTGAGTCACAGGTTAAATAACTTAAGGTCCCCTTGCTGAATGCAGTTTGGATTGTAAAGTGATGTTCTTGTTAATTCCAACCTAAGTAGAAGGGAAATGCAGGTTCATCTCTATATTGCACAGAGCCTGACATTTTTAAATAAATGTTGCCTTGAATTATTTAGTAGCAGCTACTTGCAAACTAATTTTATGACTTAGGACAGTTCCATTCACTCTGATACTCTTTTCCCTACCTGTAAAATGGGAATAGTAACATGTAACCTAACAGTATTGTTTAGAGAATGGAATTATATAGATGAATTACATACTGTGGTAACATGCTTTTGTAACTGTTATTTCTAAAGTGTTATTCATTTTAAATATACTCAGACACATTTAGTGATTTTAAGCTGTGCCAGTTTTGTTATCACCGGTGGGTAAGCCCCAATGCTAAAGGAATATACATTTTCTTCCCCATAACATAGTATGAATGATTTTTTTTAATTGTAATATACTTGACATACAATATTTTATTAGTTTCAGGGTACAACATATGATGCAAGTTACAAACTTTATATAGTTAACCACCTTTTACCATACACAGTTATTAAGTGTTATTGACCATATTCCATATGCTGTACTTTTCATCCTCATGACTTTTTTATAACTGGAAGTTTGTACTTCTTTTTTTTTCTTTTTAAATATTTTATTTATTTATTTGACAGAGAGAGAGAGATCACAAGTAGGCAGAGAGGCAGGCAGAGAGAGAGGAGGAAGCAGGCTCCCTGCTGAGCAGAGAGCCCAACATGCATCTTCCATCCCAGGACCCTGAGATTCTGACCTGAGCTGAAGGCAGAGGCTTCAACCCACTGAGCCACCCAGGCGCCCTGGAAGTTTGTACTTCTTGATCCCTTCCCCAATCCTCTCCTCACCACTACCAGTTTGTTTTCTGTGTTTATGAGTCTGTTTCTGTTTTTTTCATTTGTGCGCTTGTTTAGATTTCACACATAAGTGAAATTATATGGAGTATGAATGACTTTTATCTTGAATTTGTGAATGTATCATTTTTATAAATGTTTTTGCCATATATTCAGTTTTATTAAAGCAGGTTCTAGTTTGTAGTTGGTTAAGTGTTACTGGTGTTTACCATCTGGAGAGAATGTTAGTGTATATTAGAATATTGAGTTCTAATGGTTATGGTAGCTTGTCCAAATAGTACATCACACACACACCCATATATATATTTATATATGCATATGGTATTAATTATATACTGTACTATTGCTGCAGACTGAATTACAGTGATAGCAAGCTCAGTAGTCCATAGAGACCAGGCAGATAATGAGAGAGGTAGGTAGCTTTAAGATAATTAGTGCATGGTGAGGCCTCAGAGAACACAGAGAATTTTTCTTTAAAGTATACTTTTTAATTGAAGTGTAACATGCATGCAAAAATGTGCACAAATCGTTTGTGTATACTTTGAGAAGCTTTAACCAGCATGTAGATCAAGAATCCAGCTTCCTCTTCCCCTGCTGCACTTTCTTCTCCTTCTAGAATTCTAATGCTCTAGATTAGTTTTTGTTTTTTAAAGATTTTATTTATTTGACAGAGAGAAACACAGCGAGAGAGGGAACACAAGCAGAGGGAGTGAGAGAGGGAGAAGCAGGCTTCCCTCCTAGCAGGGAGCCCGATTTGGGGCTCAATCCCAGGTCTCTGGGATCATGACCTGGGCCGAAGGCAGTCACTTAACCAACTGAGCCACCCAGGTGCCCCTCTAGATTAGTTTTGCCTGGATTTGAACTTTACAAAAATGATATCTGTCTGGATTTTTTAAAAGAGTGTATGGGGGCGCCTGGGTGGCTCAGTTGGTTAAGCAACTGCTTTCGGCTCAGGTCATGATCCTGGAGACCCCGGATCGAGCCCCACATCGGGCTTCCTGCTCGGCGGGAAGCCTGCTTCTCCCTTTCTCAGTCCCTCTGCTTGTGTTCCCTCTCTAGCTGTGTTTCTCTCTGTCAAACAAATAAATAAAATCTTAAAAAAAAAAAAAAGAGTGTATAGTTTTAATCTTGGCATTTAATTTAGAAATAACAGAAAGTGTATAGGCCACTGTTTAGAGGTTTTGGGAATAGCTGTTAGGAGTTGGGTTTTGTGATTAAATTGTAGCACTGTACTTCATTGTTCTTGACTTTGAAATGAGTTGTAGGGCTTGAATGAATTTTAAGGGTTTTGTAAATTTTATAACATCGATAAATGCCCAATGAACGCAATGAATGCTAGTCATTTTATGTTATTAATAGGACTGATTCTGATTATGCCTGCCCTAATTAAAATATAATTTATCTAGACATTACCTACTTTAAAGTTATGCCCTACAGAAAAATAGACTTTTAAAATATCTCTTCAGAAAGCACATACGTTTTCCTTACCATTTATTAGCAATGTGTTTACACATTTACTGCTCAAGGCAGAACACTGACTACTTTAGCAAATAGTGAAGATCAGCAAATTCATGAGATAGAATGTTTTTATATTATGACTGTAAACAAAAATCTTACTTAGGAACCTAACTTGGTGCTTTCAAAGAAAGCTGATCTTGGATTGGATTTAGGAGTTGACTGTTCTGTTGTGGTCCTGTCATTGACCAGAGTGTCTGATCCTTGGGCATGTCCTTTTACTTTCCTGATCGTCAGTTCTTACCTATCCAGTAATTGTGTTAAGTTAGATTAGTTTTAAAGTTTTAGTTTTGTGGGTTTGGTTCTTTATGTATTGCAGAAAACTAGAGAGTTGTCTGCTGTGTTCTTTTTCTGGAAAAGCTAAGTCAAGAGTCCTTCTTACATATCGATTTTACGTATTAGATTTAATAGGTAACCTTTCTGTCAAAGAGAGGCTCAGAAGTAGAAGAAGAATGCTTTTTTTTTTCTTCTTCCTTTTTTAAACCTCTGGACTAAATGATCTCTGGCACTTTTACAAGTTCAGAGGCTCTATTACAGTATATTACAGGGCTATGAATTTAGAGTTGCACAAGAGAAAAAAGTGTGATCCTGAAATTCAGTCATATTTGGGGCATAATATTTTAAAGATTTATTTAGTTATTTATTTGAGGAGAGGTGAAGAAGGTGAGGGTGAGGGAGTCTCAAGCAGACTCTTCTCTGAGCATGGAGACTGACCCAGAGCTCAATCTGGTGACCCTGAGATTATGACCGCAGCCAAAAGCAAGAGTTGGACACTCAACTGATTGTGCCACCCAGGTATCCCACCCAGGGGCATAATATTTTAGATATGAGAAAGGTGTTAGAGAATCTAGTTCCTTCTCATTTTATGTGGAGAAATTAGGTGACTTACTCATGAGCTCAGTTAATAATGGAAATTTAAGTTTATTCTTAAATGCTAATATTATGCAGGCAAACATCTTAAAATAACTAATCGGTTTTATTTGTGTGATTATAGTGTGAAAGTATGCTGCTGTATTTATTTCTGCTTTTGTGTTCTGGGGCTTATTTTGATTTTTGACTAAAGTTACAACTTGTGATGGCTAACTGAAACAGAAGATCTAGATAAAGTTAAAGTTTGAAAGGGAACAGTTAGTACGGTTATCTTAGCTACAAGAATTTTTTTTTTTTAACACTTGTTAGCTCATACATGCCTGGTGAACAGAGTGATGATGTCAGTATAGAGTGGAAGTTGTGTTGGTTTGTATTCTATTTTTCCTAGGTAGTGAGGAACAGAAATGGAAATAGAGCCTTTAGCAGGAAGGAGAAAAACCCTTGACCATACAGGCAAGCGCCCTTCCACATTTATTTTAAGAGCGTTACTACAGTTTAACATGAGCACTTGCACCCAGCACTTGTTCCCAAGAGGACTTCATTGTCAGTGTTGCACTTCCTCCCACAGCCCCATGGCCTAGAGCTCTGCTTCTACCTGGATTGTCATAGCACCTGACACGCGTACTTCTATTGTTTTTCTTCATTTTAAATATTCCATGACGTGGCCTCTAGTTCAAGCCACCTGCCCAACTGTCCAAGTATTTCTTGTGTACTTAACTCTTCTCCTAGGGATATTTTTACAAAGCTGTATCAGTTTAAACGGTTTGCCTCAGTGCAAGTTTTCCCATAAGTCTTCTTATTTTGAATGCATGCTTTTGCAGGAGGGAGATTTTTTTTCATGAATGAATATGTTGTGGTGTAGTATAAATAGCTGTGCTTCATTTGGGACTCCTGTTTAAATGCAGTTAATGTTAAATTCTCTAGTCTGAAGTTATTTAATATTTTAAAATAAAAGCACTTGTTCATCGTAAAAAAACAAAGGATACAAAATTATGAATAATTTAAAAGGTCTCCCCTAAACACTCTTTCTGTTCCACGCCTACTTTGCAGAAGTAGTTAACTGATTACTGTGTGACACACCTAATGTGTGTATATACATACACATCTTTATAATGTAGTAATAATATTTCTTTATTTTTTAAGATTTTTGTTTATTTATTTGACAGAAAGAGAGCACAAGCAGGGGGAGCAGCAGAGGGAGAGGGAGAAGCAGATTCTCCTCTGAGCAGGGATCCAGATGTGGGGCTCGATCGTGATCCTAGGATCCTAGGATCGTGATCTGAGCCAAAGGCAGACGCTCAACCAACTGAGCCACCCAGGCACCCCAATAGAGAATTTTATTATGAGACTTAGTTTTCTTTTAAACAGTACAAATTTACAAATTATCCTTGTCCCCTGGTATGACTGTGTCATCACATTTTCAACTTTTTCTGTTGATTGCCATTTAGATTGTTTCTAATTTTTTACCATTACAAACATTGCATGGAACTTTATTATACATATTGTGAAAATGAGTGTTAAGGTAGTATAGATGTATAGAAATGAGATTGTTGAATCTTGGATTGTGTTCATTTAAAATTGACAAAGCATGATTAATGGCCCTTCGGAAAGGATCTAACAGTTTGTACTCCCATCCATAGTGTTTAAGACTTACTGATTAGTAGAAGTATTTTGTTAAACTAAACATAGGTTTAGTGACTATAAATGTTTGATTCTTTATAATTTGGTCTCAGGACCTATTTGAGGATTCTTAGATCCAAAAATCTACTTTCAGAAGCACCAAGTTTAATATTAATTTTTAGTGTGAGGCTAAGGATGGCATGGGGTGAATATACCGATTAAAAATTTAAGACTGGAGAGACAGTTGCAGCTTGAGGATGAACATTTGTGAGTTGGAACATTTTGCGCTTCAGAATTTGCTTTTCCTTTTGCTGCTGCCTGCTGTTGCTAAGGTTTTTCTCTAATTTTTTTTGAGGTACAATATAAACACAATTATAAATGTATAGCTTCATTAATTTTTATAAACTGAACACACATGCCCATGTAATGAGCTTCTGGACAAATAAGAGCATAACTAGCCTTTTGATATCTCTCATGACCCCATCCTGACTTCAACTCTCAGAAGGATAAACTTTGTCCTGATTTGTAGTACCACTGATTTGTTTTGCCTGTGTTTGAACTGGGCATAAATGGAATCATGTAATGTACTACTTTTCTCAGTATTACTTGTGAGGTTAATCCGTGTTTTTTGCTTGACATTTTATATCAGTCATTTTCATTGTTGTATAGTATCCCACAGTGTGAGTAACTGCAATTAATTTACTGATTCTCTGCTGATGGAAATTTAGGTAGTCTTCACTTTTGGATATTAGAAATATTACTGCTATCAGTATTTTTTCAAATGTCCTAAGGCAAACATATGTAGACATTTCTGTTTATATACTTCAGACATGCTCATGAGGTAGGCATAGGTCTTTGTGGAGCAGATACTGCCAGTTTCTTTTCTATAAGCCTAAAGTGGTTGTACTCCTAAAGTTTGCCCAGTCACTAACAGTTCAGTTGCTCTGCATTCTTGGTAATACTCTGTTATACTTACTTGTTTTAGCTATTTAGGTGGAAGTTTTATTTGCCTTTCCCTGGCTTCCGTAGTGACTAATGAAGTGAGGTATCTTTTCATACTTATTGACTGTTAGGATAACCTCATTTGTCATGTACCGGTTTAAGAGTTTACCCAATTTCCTTCTGGGTGTCGGTCTTGTTCTTACAGATTTGTAGGAATTCTTTACATATTAGCACTGTAAGCCTTTCGATATGTTTGGCATATATATATATTTATATATATATATACACACACACACATATATTTACCACTCTGTGGGGTCTTATCACTCTCTAAATGGTATCTTGATGAACAGAAGGTCTTAATATTTTCCAGTTTATCAAGTATATTCCAATGTATCAATTATTTCCTTTTTTCTTTGGTATTTTTGTGTTTTAAGAAATCTTTGCTTACTCCAGAGTTTTTGAAGGTATTTTTTATATTTTTTTCTTAAAACCGTACTGTTTTACCTTTCACATTCAGATCTGTAATCCATCTAAATTGGTTTTGTATACGGTGTGAGGTATAAGGGCCAAGATTCTTTTATCTTCCCATGTGAGTATCCTGTTGACACAGTACTCCTTATTGAAAAGACCATCCTTTCCCCATTGTGTCAAATAATTGATAAATCAGGTTACTCTGTGTAGGATGGGTTTGTTTCTGGACCTATTCTTTTACATTGGTCGATTTTATTTACCCTTGTGCCAATACTGTACACTCTTAATTTATAAAGCTTTGTGACTGTTCTTAATTCTCAGTAATGTAATTTTCTCAGCTTTGAACCTCAGAATGGCTTGGGTTATCTTTGGTGTTTCCCTATAAATTTTAGAATTTAAACTTGTTAACTTGTGTAGGAAAACCTGGGATTTATAATCATAGTATATTTCTCCTTTAATTTCCATCTTTACTTTTCTCAGTGAGAACACAAAAGACTTAACATTATTAGACTTTAAAATAATATAAATCTGTAGTCATTAAGACAATGTGGTATTGATGCAGCTGTATCTAAATAATCTCGTGGAAGAGGCAGAAAGACTAAAGCTAGGATGATCAGGTTTTGTTTAATTTCATATTTTAATTAAATTCTTTAAAGTATAAATTCATACAGTTTTTGGTGGATTTTTTTGTTTCTCTTTTCGTTTTTTACCAAGCATGTATTTTACCTTTATCCACAGGTGTGGACCATGTTTAAGGATTGCCCCAGCATTCAGTTCTATGAGTAATAAGTATCCACAAGCAGTTTTCTTGGAAGTTGATGTACATCAGTGTCAGGTAAGGGAAAGGAGTCCTTTAGGAAAAAATATACATTCAATGCTGTTATCATCCTTCATTTTTCTCTCTCTTTATGCACATAGTACTGCTTTGAAGATGAGGAAGTGTTATATGGACATATATTATTATAAATATAATTGTGGCTGCGTTATTTAAAAAGGGTAGTTCAATATCAGTTGCTCCTGGGTTTGTTAATGTTAATATCTTTCTGATGTAAAACTAATAAGCTGTTCAACTAAATCAGTCACCTGGAAGTCCTTTTTTTTTTTTACATTTTTTTAAATTTATCTTTTGCAAATTGAGAATAGTATCTTTTACTGCTGAGGCATTGTTTGATTTGAAAGCCATGACAGAGAATTCTTGGTTGTAGTTTGATTTGAAATTTTTTTTGATTTAAATTTTATTTTTTCAGTGTTCCAAGATTCATTGTTTATGCACCACACCCAGTGCTCCGTGCGATACGTGCCCTCCTTAATACCCACCACCAGGTTCACCCTTCCCCCCACCGTCCTCCCTTCCAAAACTCTCAGTTTGTTTCTCAGAGTCCACAGTCTCTCATGTTTCGTCTCCCTCTCTGATTTACCCCAGTTCACATTTCCTTTCTTTCTCCTACTGTCCTCCACATTACTCCTTATGCTCCACAAGTAAGTAAAACCATATGATAATTGACTTTCTCTGCTTGGCTTATTTCACACAGCATAATCTCCTCAAATTTGATCCATGTTGACACAAAAGCTGGATATTCATCCTTTCTGATGGAGATGTGATGTCTCATTGTATGAATGGACCATATCTTCTTTGTCCATTTGTCTGTTGAAGGGCATCTTGGCTCTTTCCACAGTTTGGTGATTGTGGCCATTGCTGCTATGAACACTGGGGTACATGTGGCCTTTCTTTTCACTACATCTGTATCTTTGGGGTAAATAGCCAGATTTGAATTGGTCAGTTTGTAATCTTAGCTTCAAAGCTGCATATTCAGCAGAAACCTGAAAGTGTTAATTACTGTGATTAAGCCACAGTGTTGTGGGGAGATTGCCCTGATTACTTAGTTGGAATGGCCCTCAGACAATTCTTTGTTTGCATATGTGGAAATATGGAGGAGGAGTTAATGGGAAAATTTTTTTGAAGGTTCCTTCCAGCACTAAAAATGTAGTCTTTAGTTCATACTAAGGAGTAGCTGTGTGGCTCTTCTTTTGGTGAGGTTTTGTCTTTGATACATTTCTGAGTGTGAAAAGAATTTTTAAATATTATAATAGTTTGTAGTAAGTAGTTTGGGATTTGATTTAAACCTTGTAATACTGCTTAGTACTTCTGTTGCAGACCACCAGACTTCCATCACTGGCCCTAATTTTAGTATTTACTGTCTCTCCTCTGGAGCTGTGTTCTGGAGCTTTATTGTCCAACACAGTAACCACTAGCAGCATGTGGTCATTGCACACTTGAAATGTGGCAAATCCAAATTGAGAAGTGCTGTACATGTAAAATACACATAGGATTTTGAAAGCTTAGTATGAAAAAAATATAAAGTATGTCTTTAACTTTTTACATTGACCATGTTGAAAATGCAATTATTGGATTAACTCATATATTATTAAAATTGATTTCAGTTGTTTCTCTGTACTTTTTTATTGTGGATACTGGCAACTTACAATATATATATAGCCCACATTTATGCCTTATATTTCTTTTGGACAATATTGTTCTTAAAACATCACTCATGTTTTTTGTCTTTTGTTTTTTAATTTTTGAGGTTTAGAGAAGACATCTCTATGCAAACTTTATGCTTTTTTTCTTTAAACAGTGTGGTGGTACCTCTTCATAGTATTTGAATATGCAAGATGACACATTTGCTTTACAATTTCCGTTATACTTATGAAAAGTTTAAGTCATGAGTCAGTGTTTAGCTAATTTCCACTCGGTACTTAGTTTTATAATATTGTGGAGTTGGGAAGAATTTTAAAAGGTAGATGTTGCAGTGTATTTGATGGAAGACCAGAGCCATTTCTATGAGTAGAGTTAGTGAGGTTGTTATTCATTTTTATGGAGAGATTGGCTACTGTTTTTCAGATCTGTACTTTTTCCTAGTAGTGTTGACCTGTCAATACCCCTTTTGGGCTTCTCCATTTAAGAAACAGCATGTACTTAAGAAAGCTCTACCTGGTAGTATAAAACATATTTTCTGTATTGGAAGCTAATTGTTTTACTGGTGGGTTAAGTGTTTAACATTAAAATTGATAAAAATGCGTGTTGTTCTTCATTGGGAATTTAAAGGTAATAATATAGTTGTGCCCTCAGAAATAGACCTGCTTTTTCTTAAATAACAATTGGGAATAAATTATTTTATGTGGTTTTTGTGCATGCTTGTGATATTTAACTTCTGTAGAGATATAGAATGAATATTCAAAGTGGTTTAAGATAAATTTTAATTCATTAACGGCATCTAACTTGCCAATTCTAGGGAACAGCTGCCACCAACAATATATCAGCAACACCTACATTTCTGTTTTTTCGAAACAAAGTGAGAATTGATCAATATCAAGGAGCAGATGCTGTTGGATTAGAAGAAAAAATCAAGCAGCACTTAGAAAATGATCCTGGAAGCAATGAGGACACAGATATTCCAAAAGGCTATGTAGGTAGACTTAAAGTAAAATCATGATGTGTCCTTTCTCATTCTTTGGTTAAAATGAAATTGACTATTATCTCTTGCTAGTTAAGAATACTTTCAAATAAAAAATTGAAAGTAATTTCATTACCTGTTGGGTTTTTGCCTCTGTTGTTTGTATTATAATCTTGTCTTCATCAAAAACAATTTTTCTTAAATAATTCTTTTTGCCACTTTTTTTTTAAACCTGCTTTCTGAATTGTCTTAATAGCCAGTTTTAAACATTTAATGATTTTTAATGTATGCTTTTATATATACATTTAATTTTTATTTTATTATATATAATGTATATGTTTTATTTATATGTAATTTTTAAATTGTACACATATTTTTTCCCCAAAAATGTGAAGAAATGTGCATTGGAAAAAATTTACAAGTTTTGACAATTGTGTAAAATGATACGTAAATTTTTATGTGTGATCTTTATATGCCGGACTTCCTTTCCTGTCACTTCTTATACTTCGTGCTCTCTTTTTTAATGTATCCCCTCTTTTCTGGCATCTCTTTTTTTCTGCTAAAAAAGAAATCGACTTACTTTGTTTTAGGGTCATAGGTGACTTTGCTATTAGAAATGTTTTTCTGAGTTTTAAGAGTAAGTTATTCAACTGAAGACTTAGGAACTTAAAAGTGTTTGAAAATTACATAATACAAATAATTATAATTCAGCATCTTTATCATTTAAGAGCTATTCAGGAAGGACCAAGATTCAGAAGTGGCACTTGATGATAACTGATTCATTTACGCAAGTTGGTTAATCCTGCATACCAAAATATGTATTTGTATATCTTTTCTAATTTTCCTTGCTATGAAGTTAATTGTAATTGCAGATCAAAAATGAACTTTTAAAAAAATAATTGTTACCTCAGGTTAAAGCTAATATATGAAAGAATGCGTGTCAAGTACAGTTAAGCAGATCGATGTCATGGGCTACATGTTCTTTATGTAAAGTCCCTTAAATTCCTGCTGAATAAGGAGACTCTAGTCAGATAAATATGAGAAAGTCTTTTTGTGTGTGGGTGTTGAGTGTTGTGTCTTCAAAAAGTGTCCTAATATGTACTAGCATTAATTAAGTTAGGGAGACAATGTTTATTTTTTTATTTTTTAAAGATTTTTATTTATTTAACAGAGAGAAATACAGACAGAGAGGGAACACAAGAAGGGGGAGTGAGAGAGGGAGAAGCAGGTTTCCTGCCGAGCAAGGAGCCCGATGTGGGACTTGATCCCCGGTCTCCGGGATCATGACCTGAGCCAAAGGCAGTCGCTTAACCATTTGAGCCACCCAGGTGCCCCGACAATGTTTATTTAAAACCAAACTCTTACGTAGTAGTTTGAAATTGTAATATCTAGTTAAAAAGTATGAACATGTTGAATAAGCCAGGTTTCTGACACCTTTTGGAAAATTTTGGAAATTGTTTGACTTGTAAACTGTTATGTTTACATCTTTGTATTTTTTTTCCTTTATTTACTAAAGATTTTTTTATGAAAATGTCTTAGGAGCGCAACAGTCCTGCTGCTTAGCTAGAGGGATACTTTTTTTTTTTTTTTTTAAAGATTTAATTTATTTGACAGAGAGAAACACAGCCAGAGAGGGAACACAAGCAGGGGGAGTGAGAGAGGGAGAAGCAGGCTTCCTGCCGAGCAGGGAGCCCGATGTGGGATTTGATCCCGGGTCTCCGGGATCATGACCTGAGCCGAAGGTAGTCGCTCAACCAACTGAGCCACCCAGGCGCCCCGAGGGATACTTCTTTATACATCAGCTGAGTGACATTATCAGTGTTTTGTTCTCAGGTAGGAAATAAGCAGGAAAAAATGAAGTTTTAAGAAATTTAAAAAATTAGTTTTCATGCAGATGCTATGAATACAGTGTGAAAGGCTATTAAAAACATTTTCATTTTTTTTCCATCAGGTGTCAAGACATTAAAAGTTTTGAACTATATGTCTACAAGGTCATTAAATATTTAAGATTGGTATTGTGTTTCTAAGAATGTCATCATTCTCACAATACAAATAGGAACTTAATTCAATGAATGAAAGTAATTCAATGAATGAAAGCCTGTATCTTAAGTAGATTTAAGTATTAGCATTGCAAAAATGTATTGACAATTCTAAAATAAAATTTTGGTTTTAAAGACTTTCAGTTATGTTTTAACACTAAGAGCTGTACAGTTACTGATTTTATACATACTAGTTTTGAAACTCCTAATTTAACCGAAGCCAGAGTAAGAGAGATACACGTACCTCTTTTGGAGGGGTTTGAAATATTGCAGTAAATGTAGGTATGATACTCAAAACATTCAGAATCATAATCTTATTCAGAAGTAAGACAGTGTTTTTGTGAATATAATGACTTTAGGTTTTAAAGCATTGATTGAAGCATTGGGTAAGTTTAAAACGTTCTCTTTTCTCTCCCATATTTGCTAAGGGTATCTAGTATGGCTTTCAGTGGCCGCGAGAGGGCCATCAATATCAAGTTTTCCTGTCCCCCAGAAATTTGAGTTCTAGGCACTCTGGAATTGATGTTGGATTTGCATATGTTCTGAATCTTGAGGCTTATATGTATATTTTAGTATTCTGACCTCTAAATTGTAGATTTTGGTCTACAAATTTTGTCACCATTCGTCAAAATGAAATGAAACCTTAAGTGACCCAGATTTGTATAGTAACATCTTTTGTTAACCCAAACTAGAAGCATAGAAAGGTTTTTCTAATTTCCTATGTGTCTTGTGTTAGATTTTTCCCCATCTAAAAAAGAAAAGTGAAATTTATTAAACAGAACACAGTTGACAGAGCAGTAGTGCAGAAAACAAATATATCATTCACTTATGTTCATCAGTTGTGAGTATTTTGCTATTTTTGCTTTCTTGGTATATATTTATCCACTTTTACCTTCTATGGAATCATTTAAAAGTAAACTGTAGACATCATGATGGTTCATCTCTAGATATAGCATTAGCCTATAGCTTCTAGGAGCAGGAACATTCATTTACATAACCATGATACAGTTATTATGCCTAAGAAATTTAACAATGGTACAATATCTCTAATACTTAAAGCCTATATTCACATTTTCTTAATTATCTCCCAAATATTTTTTTTAAAGATTTTATTTATTTGAGACAGAACATAAGTGGAGGGAGGGGCAGAGGGAGAGGGAGAAACAGACTCCTGCCTGAGCAGGGAGCCTGATGTAGGGCTCAGTCCCAGAACCCTGGGATCATGAGCTGAGCTGAAGATGGAGGCTTAACCAACTAAGCCACCCGGTCATCCCTCCAGAATAGTCTTTATAGTTATTTTCCCCCATCTAGAATCAAGTCAAGGATCAAGCATTACATTCAAGTTGTTTCTCTTTAGTGTTCTAGATACGTGTCTTTTTTTCATTCATGACTACCTTTTTTGGGGAAGTTTAAACTGGTACCAGTCTAATATGGTAGCCAGGAGGTATACGTGACTGTTAGGCATTTGTTACGTGACTAGTGCAACTGAGTAACTGAATTTTAAATTTTACCTACTTTTAATTAATTTTAAATTGCCACATGTGGCTAATGGCTATCTTACTGTATAGCGCAAGTTGAGACCATCTGTCTTATAGACTGTCCCACAATCTGCATTTGTCTGATTGTTTTCCCATTATTCTTTCCTCATTATTGGCAAGTTGATTACATAGCTAGTGACATTTATTTCCAATTGCATATTTCTAGAATATGTCAGTTTGTGGTTAGATCAGATATAATGCCAGTTTGTCCCCAGACAGTGTTGTATAACAAAAGCTACTGACCAGTTCCAATTACGAACACTTGTTGTAAAGCTCTTAAAATATTAGTAAACAAAATCCAGTGATCTAGAGGAGAAAGATTATTATCTAATACGCAGAAAAGGCATTTAACAGAATTCAATACCCATTTATTCCTAAAGCAACCAATAATATCTTAATGAGGGAGCACCAGAGGCAGTCTCATTAAAGTCAGAAACAACATAGGGATGACCACTGTCACATCTCTGGCATTGTGTTGGACTATTAATGCATACTTGGGAGACAGGAAAATGTTAAATGACAACCACAGGGAAGCAATCAGCAAAATCTAGAATATTAGAAATATATGGGTGCTAAATGACCATGGATTAAAGGAGAATTGAGAGACACTAACCAACTATGGTGTAGGGTTTTGGGATTCTTATTCTAACAGTTCAATGGAAAAAATTTATGAGACAGCTGAAGAAATTTGAACATGGATATTTGCTAATAGTAAGGTAGTACTCAATTGTTTTAGTTCTGATAATATTGAGGATTTTTAAAAAGGTTTTATTTATTTATTTGTCATCAAAAGAGAGAGAAGGAGAGCAGGACAAGCAGGGGAGAAGCAGGCTCCCTGCTGAGGAAGGATCCTGATGTGGGGCTTGATCCTAGGACCCTGGGATCATGACCGGAGCTGAAGGCAGACGTTTAACCAACTGAGCCACCCAGGCGTTGCAGAAGATTTTTTTTCTAAGAGTCCTTATCTCTTAGAAATATTCACGAACACACTGAAATGTTATGAATGAAATGAAGAAATGCCTAAGATTTATTTGAAAACAGGAGGGATAGGGGCTGCTTGCAGGGTAAAGATGAAACAAGAGTGGCCATGAGTTGACTATTATAGTTGGGAGTTGAGGATGTGAGGGTCACTGTGTTATTTATATAGGCTTGAAATTTTCCATAATAACAAATGTTTTAATTTCTATTATTCACGTATATGCAAACTTTTTATGGATATAGGTTTAAAGAGTACATGACCACTAGAAGAGGGAGGCAGGCATTCTTTGGATCTTACGGATATTTTAATTTGCATATTTTGCACTGCAAAACACTGATCATAAAAAAGTACAAGTCAGCGTTTTATAATCTTTGTGTTAGAGACTTGGTTTTTGATACCTCATCAAGTGGGCAAAGCCTAGATTTAGCTTAAATAGTGGTAGATCTCATTTGAGTTTCTGACCACTCAGAAACTCAAATGAAAGGATTATTGTATAAGTTTTAGTAACTGTTTTAAAAGAGAAGTTTTGAGAAGTTTTCTTTAAAGTTGCCTAGAGAGAATCACATATTTACATTTGTTAGATTGTTATTCCAAATCCAAATGCTTTGCCTAAAGTCTTGATTTAATTTTTTTCAGATGGATTTAATGCCGTTTATTAACAAAGCTGGCTGTGAATGTCTTAATGAAAGTGATGAGCATGGATTTGACAACTGTTTACGAAAAGACACGACCTTCTTGGAATCTGACTGTGATGAACAGGTAATTGGTATTTTAAGTTAAAGCTTCAAGGGATCATCAGTATTTATGCCTGCTCGGGTTTCTTTATCATGTTACCATTTAATAGTTTTATGTTTCTCCTTCCCACATGACCACTTCATTTCCTTTTTCTAAGTTTCAGTTTCTTTGATGATGCAGACCCATCTCCTTTCTCTGTTCTGTGCAGACTGGCAGGTGCATTACACAGAATCTTGGAATTTTGGATTGGCTCCACTACTGAGTTGAGCCTTCACCACTCTTAAGTCCTTATGTTTATTCTTGACCTATCTTCTCTATTTTTTACTCACCCAGCTGAGTTTGTACCTGAGAAATAGACACTAATTATTTGAGCACTTCTATGTGTGTGTTCCTCACTCCCAGATATAAATCTGTATTGTACTTGCCAATAATTCCTTGCGTTGCTGTCACAGAGGAAGTATCAAGCCATTGATCAGTGATCAGCTTGATCCTCTTGATCAACTTGATCAGCCTTGATCAAGCCATCATTATGTTCATCTTGACTCTTACTTTCCTTAATTTACTTTCTAATTCACTGTCTCTGCTTTGTCCCCATTCCAGTTCATCTTCCACATGTTCACACAAGTTATTCTTCTAAAACATAAGTTTGGGAGCTCCTGGGTGTCTCACTCCATTAAACGTCTGCCTTCAGCTCAGGTCATGATCCCAGGGTCTTGGGATCCAGCCTGGGTTCAGGCTCTCTGCTCAGTGGGGAGTCTGCTTCTCCTTTCCCTCTGTCCCTCCCCCCTACTTGTGTGTGCTTGCTCTCTCAAATAAATACAGTCTTAAAAAAAAAAAAGAAAACATAAATCTGATCATTCTTCTTTTTCTTAAAGGAGCTAAATGATTGTTCTTCACAGACTCTAGGAAGACTGTATCATATTCTTGCTGATTTGATTTGTTTCTAGCTTTCCATTCTCTTCACCTGCGGTTCAAGTTTCTATAACCATGTCATACTTACTATTTTTTGGATGCACTATTATAGGTCATATATAAAAAGTAATTATATAACCAAAGGGAATAGTCGGTATTTTCTTAGGCAAACAGATCATTGATCCTGAAATCATAAATCCAGAATCCATTTTTGCTCCAATCATAGCTACTTTATTGAACAGCTTTAAGAATATTGTTCGTAACTGTGTTCCTTGTAATGGTGCCCTGAATATAATGTGATGATGCATATCAGCAGAACTGACCACAGCCTTCCTGAAATCTTCTTGCCAGGGAAAGTTTCCTTCTAAGGTAGAAACATAGATATGTACATCAGACATGATTTTCAACTAGAAAGAAGACTGAGCAGATGACTCCTGATTTCTGAGAGAGAGAAGGCATCCTGACAGTAATTCATATCCTAGTTCCCTTATATGGCCTTCTAAATTCAGTTAAGTCCAATAAGGTTACGATGGAGATCTGAAGGTTACTATAGAATTATTAAAAGTCTTATTCTGTTGAGTTCTAGACCAAATAGAGTGCATTTGAGGGCTAGTTTCTTCACATAATCTGTGCATTGTTTTCAGATTGTCAAATGATGTGGGTAGATGTTGACAAACCGTTCTATAAAATGTTAAGCTTATATGCTAAAATATGTAGTTTGAATTTTAATGTGGATTTTGTTTGATTTTTTAGAAGACAAATTGCTTGTCAGTTTACAGGTCATAAGACATTAGGTTCAGATGCATCCCCCCACCTTTTTTTAGTAGGTTCTGTGGCCAATGATGGGTTCCAACTCATAGCCTCTAGATAGAGTGTCTCATGCTCTACTGACTAAGCTAGCCATATGATCCCCTTATGCCTATTTTTAATTTAATTTAATTTATTCAATTAAATTTTGTTGTCATTCCCTGATATGAATAATAGATGATTGTATTTCTCAAATGTCAGTCTAATCAAGTTACTTTCAACTTAACTGATTTTTTATATTACATTGGTTTTATGAATTGGGTCAAATATTTTGTCTTTAGTAATTTTAAGTTTACATAGCTATTATTTGTATTCAAGGTATTCAAGAGCTCTTTTAAAATGAAACTTTTTATTTTCTTCACAGCTGCTTATTACTGTGGCATTTAATCAACCTGTTAAGCTTTATTCAATGAAATTTCAAGGGCCAGATAATGGTGAGTAATGGACAGCTTTTCTTTAACTTTCTGCTCTGTGATCCGTTAAGCACATACGTAAAACTTTTTATTAAATAATAGAAGTAGATATTCCTTGTTTTGGAAAGAGTGAAAGTTTCGGGAACAAAGCAAGGAGATAAATGAATGTGCAAATAATGTATTATTAGGAACTAAAAGGAACAGAAAAAGAAAATGTTATCTTATTTCTAAAAGTTTAATCTCAGAATCTAAAAACAAAGAAACTCTTTCTTCCAGCTCTTATTCTAAGACTCCAGGTTTGAAGTAGCCATTTTGCAGGATCAGAACTGGGAGAGATTTATTTCACACTCCTCCTGTTATAAATGATAAATAAGGTTCTAGATCTTCCTATATGTGTACTGTTATTATAGTGATTAGAAGGAAGATTATTCATCTTCTTTTATATATATTATGATGCTATAAACAGGATTGTCCAGACTTGGTATTTCTCTATTACGTAAAGAATTTTCCTTATTCATCCCCCTCCTTTTTTTCCTGTCCTTGTTGATTTTTTTGTTGTTGTTGTTTTTGTTGCTGTGTGTTGGCAGGTAGTGGGAGTAGGATTTTTCTTGTTTTCTTTATAATTGGGAGAAACTGTAAGCACCCTATTTATCAGATAGTATTCTCTTCTCATTTACTCTTTTAAATTTTTATGTATTGAAAAATAAATAAAATTAATAAGATTGTGTATTCTGAAAATGCAAGAATTTTGTAAAAGTAGTTGCTACAGAGAGGAGTAAGCAATATGAATACCTTGAAGATTCCTTAATTAGCCACCAAATATAAGTTTTGGATTGTACCCTGAAGTTAAAGGGACTAAGGCATTCTCTAAATGTGTTCTAACAATTTAGCATATCTGTCATTTGGCAATTTGTATGATTTTTTTTTTTAAGATTTTATTTATTTAAGAGACAGTGAGTGAGCCAGAGAGAGAGCACAAGCTGGGGTCAGGGGGCAGAGAGAGAAGCAGGCTCCCCGCTGAGTGGAGGGCCCCATGTGAGGTGTGGTCCCAGGACCCTGGGGTCATAACCTGAGTTGAAGGCAGGTGCTTAACCAACTGAGTTACCCAGGTGCCCTGGCAATTTGTGTACTTCATTTCCTTTTAGCTAAATGTTGTCACTGGTAATGCTTTTCTCTTTAATAACAAATGTACCATATGTTGGCAGCTGCAAGATCCAGCTCAGATGGTAACCTGCATACCTGGTCAGACTGTATTGCCACCTTCCCTGTACCTCCTCACTAGCAGTATTGCATTTATCATAGTATGGCTTTTACAGTTGAGGGCAAGAAGTCTGTGTATGTATAGTGTTTGCATATGTACATATGTGTTTCAATCTAGTATTCACAGAACGTAGTATGCTGTTAGCAGGCATTAAAAAATGTCTATAAAAAAAGAATGGCTATGAAAATACTCAGAATTTCTTAAAGTTCCTAAAGATTTAGGTAGGTATGTGCATATATTTGGATGTGTGACTGGTTGTATAGTGCGAATATAATGGTGAAGGGAGGAAAGTATTGCCGGTTTGATTTAACATTTAATTTTATTCTACCATTTTATAGGTCAGGGTCCTAAATATGTAAAAATTTTTATCAATCTACCCCGATCTATGGATTTTGAAGAAGCAGAAAGAAGTGAACCAACTCAAGCTCTGGAATTAACAGAGGATGATATTAAAGAAGATGGCATTGTCCCACTTCGTTATGTTAAGTTTCAGAATGTTAACAGTGTAACTGTAAGTAGTATTTCAACTGTATTTAATGGGTTTGTGGGTGACAGTTCATGCTATTACCTTAAGTATTCTAAGTGATTCTAAATGATCCTGTAAAGTAGGTTTTTGTTCACCTGACTTAGAGTGAGATATAATGAATTAATTAAATTTTCTTCTTTTTAATTTATCTGCACTTAGAAAGGACAGGTTGATTTTTTAAAATTGTGAATTTGTCAGTTTACATACTTCATACATATCTGGCAGCTTTTGTTAAAAGTTTATTTTAGAATATTTATAGTTAAACTGAAGATATTTGTACATTATCCTTCATACCTGGTGATGAGTGATGTTATAATTATAAAGTCTAATTTATTCTTCTAAGAATGTATGGGTTTTTTTCATAGTGTTGTGGTCATGATCTCCATAAAAATGACTTTTTAACAAGATTCTTTTACATTATCTTAATTTACATTAAGAAGTTATCTGCTGGTGGCGCCTGGGTGGCTCAGTTGGTTAAGCCGACTGCCTTCGGCTCAGGTCATGATCCTGGAGACCCGGGATCTGAGTCCCACATCGGGCTCCCTGCTCGGCGGGAAGCCTGCTTCTCCTTCTCTCACTCCCCCTGCTTGTGTTCCCTCTCTCAGCTGTGTTTCTCTCTGTCAAATAAATAAAATCTTTAAAAAACAAAGATGTCATCTGCTTCTTAGCAGTTATTAATTGTTTTTGTGAATTTTAATAATGAAACCCAGCATATGTATTCCAGGCCACCCCCTCCTCCTGTCCACCCCTCCCAACCCAGTCCTTACCCAGTCCTTCAGATGAGGGAGTAGGAGGGTTAGAATAGAATAGTGCAATACCTAGAAAAAAAAGTGGGAATGAGCAGAGAGTCACTGAGAACAAACAAGTCATGCTAAACTAATGTGATTTCCTTGTTATTTATTTATTTATTAATTAAAGACTTTACTCATTTTACTTAGAGAGCAAACAAACATGAGCAAGAGAGCAGAAGCAGGGGGAGGTGGTGGAGGGAGAGGGATAAGCAGGCTCCCCACTGAGCAGAGAGCTGCATTCAGGGCTGGATCCCAGGACCTTAGGATCATGACCTAAGCCCAAGACAGCCACTCAACTGACTGAGTCACCCAGGCGCCCCCGTGATTTCCTTGTTTTAATAAAATGATTCTGGTGTTTGTAAATTATAGAATGCTTATATATTCATCTTAGGAGGTTTTCACTGGAGTTTCACAGGATATACTTAGTAGTAAGATGAAGGATTATAATTGAGACTGCAGTGTTTGAAATATTCTACCCAAATGAAATGGATGAAAATGGTTATATTAAACTGGAGTACTAGTTATCAGATATTTTCCCAACTTATGTTTGTGCCATATTCTTAATTAATGCTAGTTGCTTAATTTAGTGATGGAAGCAAGGTATTTATTGGAAAAGCCCTTTCAACCCAAGCATCTTGATATAATCTCTTCTGTCATTGAGCATCACTATACATAGTTATCTTGTGATAGGCTCAAGTCTGTATGTGTTGTGTCTTAGCTCAATCAGACTTTTAGTCAGTGACTTAAGTCACAGAAAGCATGCCATGATGGTTTTGATCAGAAAGTGTTATCAAAGTAAGTAGATGAATTTTAAAAGCCGTAAATATGAACTGTTGTGCTAATTTTCAAAGAGCATTACAAATAAATGGAGAGTTGGTTCAATAGTCTACCTATTATAGACTTGGAAGTTTTCTTTTGTTTCGATTTTTAAGTTATTAGAGAGAGGGATGGAGGGAGAAAGAGCACAAGCAGGAGGAGCAGCAGGCCTCCGGAGAAGCAGGCTACCTGCTGAGCAAGGAGCCTAATGTGGGACTCCATCCCAGGATTCTGGGGTCATGACCTGAGCCAAAGGCAGACACTTCAACACCTGAGCCACCCAGGCATCCTCAGACTTGAAAAGTTTTAATTGATAAGCTCAGTTTGAGATAAATCTGTGCTTGCCTAAAAAAACAACAAAAACTGATTAATGCCATCAGAACGAAAGAAGTATGTTGTCTAAATCAAGAGAGATAGTATTCTTACATAGATAGTATCTAGAGTATTGTGTTTTGTTTTGTTTTTATTTTTAAAACATATAGAAATCCAGTATATTGAAAAAGAAGCTGTGAGTGAAGCTACTGTCTACTAACATGCTGAGGGGAGTTTTTACATAGAATAAGTATAAAGAGTCGAACTTAAAAATGAATGCAGGCTGTAGTATAGTATAGTTTTAGGAGCTGATTTCCAATACTATTTTTTCTTTTAATATTTTAGGAAATTGGATGAATGAATATCAGAAAGAAATAACTGCAGAGACTTTCCTCAGGCAAAAACCAATTTTAGTAAAATTCCAGCAGTGGTTTGTCCACTGTAATAATTCCATACTTTTTCAACATTCTTTGTAAAGAATTTAGTTGTGACTCCTCTGCACCCTCACACTGGATTATCCGGAATTTGTGTATGTGGGTGTCTTGCCATGATACTGTGGAGAGGGTGGGGATAGCAGGACAAACAGTGGAATTAATAGCTCTATAGGAGCACTAGTCTAAATATAGTTTGGGTTATTCCTTACAAAGAATGGAAGGTATTTTCATTAATAATCTAACAAAAATAGTTAAATAAGCATGTTTATGAAAAAGATACAATTATTAATCTAAAAATTCTTTTTTCTTTTCGATGGGGGGGATGTATAGATATTTGTTCAGTCCAATCAAGGTGAAGAAGAAACAACAAGAATTTCATATTTTACTTTTATTGGTACTCCAGTCCAGGCAACAAATATGAATGACTTCAAACGAGTAAGTTTGTTTTAAATGGTATTTAGGGGAAGTAAAAGTATAATTTTAAAGATCAAAATCATACCATGTCATGAAATTTTAGGTTAAAATAGGACAGTGTGTTCTTATAATCACATTTTTAGATATCCAACGAAAAGATAATTTCTAATAAAAATGAATCCTCTTACAGTGTCTATTAATAAATGGTATCCAAATAAGATACCAGATAATGGTATCCAAATAATGGTATCTATAAATAAATGCTATCCATTAATAATGATATCCAAATGGTATCCAAATAGTGAGCGTGGTATAAAATGGGCAGAATTGTTGAATCACTGTGTTGTACATCTAACACTAATGTAACATTGTATGTCAGCCATACTTCAATTAAAAAATAAATCCTTACCCATAATGAAGTAAAAGATAAATAAAAGACAAGTAATTTAAACTGACTAAATAATTGTTGGTTATAAAAAGTAGGATTAATGTCAATATAGGAGTAAGTTAAAATCTTTGTATTTGTGAATTTTAAAGAATTTTGCTGATATTAAGATTTTAATTATTACTGTTTCTGGATGAAAACACTTAAAATCACTTGAATAGTTTTAATCAAAAGGAATGGGCTCAGTTTTACTACACTGAGACGCCTTTAAACCATCTCTGTGTGCTGAAAGACCACTTTGCACAAGCAAAGAAATTATCAGTGAACAGGTGGATTACATACATTTATGTATATGTACATTTTTGTTTTGTTTTGTGGACACAGCCCTAAGGTTTGTGGGAGATTTCTAAGATATATGAGAACCGTAGTAATGAGAACATTTTGTCCATTCATGGAACAGCTGCTACTTGGTCAGAGTTCCTTAGGGAGACTTAAAGTATTAAAACCACAGATTAGGGAAGTGCTTCCAGGAGCTTTCTCAGTACAGAACCCAGTTCCTGTATACAGATTAAGGGTGCAGCAGCACAGGAAAGATAGGTGTGGCCATGTCGCTGCCTTTGGCAGTCTGGAACTGGAGGTGATGAGAAAGAGGTGATTATATGGGAGAAGGTTTCCCTAGGGCTGCCAGTGCCGAGAGGAAGAGACACGTAGCTGAGCAGTTCAGACCCATGTTTGGTGGGAGGTGAAGCCATGGAGCATCCTGAAAACTCTTACTCTTTTTGGTGGTATCTACAGATCTCATTTTAATTCAGTTATAGAAAAGTTTGTAAAATTGCATAACAGTGGATAAGCTTATAAAATTGTATGCTGGTTTTTACAAAATTGATAACCTTGACTCAAGATATTTTAACTGGTCAGTTTTCAACTACTATATCTTCCTGTCTCATAATTAACTTTTGGGAACTAGAGGAAAATTATGTACTTAGATCTGTCATGTCAAATGTTTGCCATATGTATGACAGATCAGAAGGTCAGAAGAAGCAGAGATTAAACATCTACATTTTTATGATACGAGTATGCTGTACTGGGAAAATGTGTGAGCACCAAAGACATTTTGGCTGCTTGCTTTGTTATATTGCTTGTTGGAATTAAATGTCACTGGATTTGGCTTTAACTGCCTTGCATAGTTTGTTTTTAGCTTAATTCCTTCATAAGATCTACTATAAGCCGTATACCATTAACTCAACTCAAGCTCCTTGCTTCTCTCACCTCTGCTCATGCTGTTTGATTTCCATTTTTCTGTTTAACCACTGCTCCATTTTGACCATTTTCTTAACAGCCTGCCATTCAGTCAGTTTTTCTAATACATGTTAATAATCATCCATCTAAGAATCTGTCTCCACCTCTTTGATTTTAACATCCTCCCTCTCCTATACCTTGTCTCCTAGCTTCTACAAGATTACTTTTTCTGGACTGTCTTTAGGATTGCAAAGATGTTAGACTTTTCTTGCTTGGGAGTATTTGTGTTTGTTTTGTAATTTGGCTATGCATTCATTTAACTAAATACTTTTTTAATCTTAACATTATTGTAGAGCAGTACCCAAACTTTTTGGTCTCAGGACCCTTTTACAATATTAAATATTAATGAGGACCAAAAAGAGCTTTTGTTAATGTAGGCTGTATTTATCTAATATTTACCCTTTAAGAAATTGAAACTGAAAAATTTAAAAATTATTTCTAAACCATACTTATATTTTAACACAAACAATATTTTTAAATTAAAATACTTATTTTCCAGAATAAAAACCAATTTAACAAGAGTAGCATTGTTTTTATGCTTTACAGATTGTTTTTAATAGAACCCTCTCATTCTCAAGCCTGCTTCTACATTCAGTCAGATTTGCTATCACAGGTCATGTAGCCTCTGGAAAACTCCATTGTACACCTGTGATACAATGAGATTAAGAAGGCAAATAATGATTTAGCATTATTCTGCAAATAGTTTTGAATGCTCTCTGAAAGGGTCTCAGGGACCCTTAGCTAGACTACACTGAGAACTGCTTTGAGAATAATTTAATACTGTCATGGACTCCTTTCTTGGTGTTAGTCCCTTGCTTTTAATGTTTGATAAATTTTAATTGGTTGAGTGATTTTCTTATGTATGTTAATACTACATTGCATTTCCTTTTACTAGTTTCTGAATGAGACGTGTCATTCATTGAATTGTTTGTCAAAAGCAAGCTAATATTTCAGTCCTTTTTGTATTCTGCTAAGTTAACAACATTGGGGTAGGAAAACTGTGGTAAAAAATTATTTATTGTTTAACTGAAGTTGGCCAGTTTAGATTTTATATAGTTGCTGATGAAAAATTATAAATGAATGCGATTTCTAGAAAAGGAAATAATAAACACATGGTATGGTACTTGTCCCTTTAGTACTATGCTAGGTGTGATCATAATCTCTGTGTATAGCAAGTTTATCTGAAAGGATAACATACAAATATTTGGGAGGTTGATCAGAATTAATCAAAGCTTAGTTCAAGTCTCTTCCTTTACAGAATATTCTCATACTTTTCTAGCTCAGTGATGTCTCCTTCTTCCCAAGAATGGCTGGGAGAGGACAAGAATGTTTTGTATAGGAGGGAGGGTCTCGAACTAAACTTTGAGAATAGAAATGGGTAGCAGTGGAGGAAAAGATAGCAGGGGGCACTCCAGGTAGAATGGAAAATAGGAACTAAGGGCATGAAAATGGAAAGGTGCAGGACTTTATTTAGTCAGTCTGAATTTCAGAGGAATTACACAGTCATTAGAATTTAAAATTTCAAAATAGATTTGGCATGTATTTTATCAGCACAAAGAGGAATGTTTTGATACCCCTTTATGTGATGAAAAAGCTATAAAAATGGCTTAAAGAATGATAAAATAGTATTGTTTTGCATTTTCAGTTCACAGTTTTTTATATTGTGAGTTGTTTCTAGATAGTTTTAGTTTTCAGAGTGTCATTGATCTTCTCCTTATGTCACTAAGATGACAGAAGCTAAGGTAATGCTAATGAATCTTGGATGTGGATAGAAATCTTAGACCTCCTTGCATGCTATTACAACTTTAAAGGTTATAATTTTAAGATTTGGTAGACTAGAACACACCTCCCACTTGTCTGTTTTTGGTTAGTATAGGCATTGTGCACAAATTATAATATACACAGGCTCTTTGCTGTTGTAAATGGATTCTTTGTGTTACAGCATGAAAAGCTTGCCATCTTAATTGGAAGTAGATATTTTCTTTGCTAAAATATGCTCTCTACATGGGTTGCTTTATTTTAATACAAAAGTAATAACATATAAATGTACAGAAATGAGCAAAATTGAAGGGGCTTCTGCTTCTTAGGGAATGAGGTGCATGTGAAAAGCAGAGCAGATTTTCTATCACTGTAATAAAAATAGACTTTTCTAAACTGGCCATTCACCGTATCAGCTATTTTTGTAACATTTCTGTCTGTTTATTTTTCAGCTTTTTTAATACAACTCAAATGAACTAAAAACAGAAGATTTTTTAAAATGAAGTAATATAAAGATTGACCTTATCTCACTCTACTCCCCTCCTTGCTTCTCTGCTCATCTAGCACCTGTCTGCTCTCACCCTTCCCATGTTCTCGCCATTGTTGGTGCAAGATTTCTTCAGCTTCTATCATCTGGATCAGCCTTGTAACCTAGATTTCCTCAACCATCTCTTTCTTCAGATCTTCTTCTAGCCATGTGTTTTCAGTTGGTCATTTGTTTTGGTTTGCTTTTTATTTTGGGCTTGCAACTAGGTGCTTTAATTTCATTATCATACCATGTTGCTCCCCTGACTTATTTTTTTTACTTCCTCATTTCATTTTTGTACTACATTTTGAGAAATCATGTTGCAATAAAATGTTGTAAATGCTTTCAGACTTAACTAGTTGGATGTTTTAATCCAATCTAAAATTCAAATTTTACTTTTTGGGAAGTATAGAATCATTTTAGGTATCAAATATGAACAGTCTCATTAACTTTAATACTAGAACTAGTATAATATATTGATTAATCTGTAGTTAGGAGACATGGATTTTCTTTTCTCAATGGAACTGCAGCTCCAGAGTCTTTTTGCTGATTAATTTTAAGTACGTCCTCTGCTTTGTCTACCCAAGTGAGCTCAAGGCGTTGAAAGAAGGACTGGATGTTAGGCCGGTTTAAATTTTTAATATGCAAGATCAATGGACTCTTGAATAAATATTTTTGACACCTAATTTTGATGTACCCAGACTATTGTTTGAGCTGTAATATAAACACTTCAAAATGAATAAAATATCTTCTTTATGTTTGGGATGAGAAAATCCATATTGGAATGCTGAATTTCTTCTTTTTTACAGAGAATACACATTGGCAAGTTGAGAGTTATCAACCTGTGACACAGTATGCAGATTTGTGTCTTCTGTATCACATCTGCTAAAATTTTAATTTTTAATATTAGTTTTGTTTTCTTTTGCTTAATCTAATAGCTCTGTGTTTTGTGTGTTCCCAAGTGATAATAATGATAAATAATGCTTTCAGTGTTTATCTGCTTAAATTCATCAGTAATACATATATTGCCACCTTCCCTTCTTTCTTAAGAAGCCCCTCCCCCCCCGCCTTGCACTTAAACCCTGAATTTTTTACTGTTATCTACATACTTTTATGAGACTAACTCTTTAGTATCTTTCTGGCTTTTTGGACTTTCTAATATGGTTTTCATAGATTGGTGAGGAGATCTTTTAAAGTAATGAAACTGGTTTTCCTCAAGGTCAGGAAAATGGCATGCCTGACATGTGATTGGGAATTACGTGGAAGGGTTTTTATAATCTTCTTTCATGAATGGCACTCACTCAGCCACGTTCTCTTTTAGACAAGACATGTACTGAATACCTTCATGAGTTTTGCTTGATTCAGACTATCATTTGGAACAGAATCAGTTAAAATATGAAAATTACATTTATACATAAACATAGAAATCTTTTAAAGTTTTTTTTCTTTATTTGACAGAAAGAGTATGTTTGTTTATACACAAGCAGGGCAAGCAGCAGGAAGAGGGAAAAGCAGACTCCCCACTGATGGGGGAGCCCGATGCAGGGCTTGATCCCAGCACCTTGGGATCATGACTTGAGCTGAAGGCAGATGCTCAATTGACTGAGCCATCCAGGCGCCCCACAGAAATCTTTTTTGTATACAAGTATATCTTCAGTAACTTGCAAGTAGATTTCTTTAGAGGCATTTCTGATGTTAGACCATGTTATCTAATTTACTTAAAACCTGAAGTTTATCATTTTCTTAAAACATAATTGTAGAACCTTCCTGCAGAGGATTTGTGTCTGGCACTGTTAGTTAGAAACCACGTTTATTCTTATATTTTTATGCTGCCACATTTATACTAACTAGGACATTTTTAAAGCCCTCCGATGGAGAAATTTTCTAATCCTTGACAGAAACAAGATTTATTCTTTGTTTTTTTATAGTACATTTGTAGCAACCAGAGTTTTTAAAAATAGAAAGTAGGCAAAGTTAGTCATTTTTAATCTCTTTTCATTGCATATCTACATATTGAGAGAAAAGTCTAGAAACCTGTCATCTTGGGCATTTAGACATAAGTTTAGCATACTCTCAACTCTAGAGTATTTTGTGATCGACATTTGATTTCTAATTGCCTAAAAATAGTTTTCCAAATATATTTCACTCATATAGCATCATCCTTTTATTAACTTCTCTAAACTGTCAGCCTTGTTTTGAAAAATTGCATTGCTTTTCCTTTAAACAGTGACAAACCAAAAATAGCCTGCATGTGTTTTATTTTTAATTCCTCGAGGCTGGGAGGAAAGGGAAGGTCACAATTTGCTCCAACAGGGAAAATACACTGCATGCCTTCCCCCCCCAAAAGGGTTAAATATTAATACCAGGTTTTAAAGATGATTATGACTTGGAATTATTATTTTGAGAACAACACATATTTCTAAATCAATAGAATGTACATGTAAAGTTATTTTTGTTTTCTAGGTAGTTGGCAAAAAAGGAGAAAGCCACTAAGGTACAAAAGACACTGGAAGACCATACTGCAATCAGACCTACAGCTCCTGGATAATTGCTTGATTCTCATCAGAGACTGTCAATATTTCATTCATTGCCATTACCAATAAATCATTGCTTTTGTTCGGATGGTATCACTGGTGTTTTTATTGTAATACATGCAATTGTAAATAAAAGTCACTACTTTTGCCAAGCTTAATTTTTGTCATACTAAATAAGTGTTTTCTCTTTTCATTCATCTGAAAATTGGCCCATTTCTGATTATTGAAGAGACTTATGGGTTTGGTAGCATATTGATTAAAAGCCAGTTTTTCTCTTTAGGGGAGCAAGACTGTTTTAGGGAATTAAAGAATGCTTGTGCTGTGCTTATGTACATACACAGCAAGTGATTCTGATAAATGGACTTGGATCAGCTAAGTATGTTAAAATGAGTACTAACTCATGTTTATTAAACATTTGGGTATCTGGGCTATAGAAATTACTGATTATAACCTACCAGAAATAAACAAGTTTACTGAGATTTAACTGTTCTCACTTAAAACTGTAAATGGGACCACAGATTTTAATTCCTTCTGAATGACCTTTAAAAATTTGAGTTAGCTGTTTTCTTTACAGTTGAAGTCTGACCATAGAGGAAAAGACACTACTGTGAATTCATGTAGCAAAAGGACTTAATATTTTTAATCAAGTATTTATTATCTTAGCTACCAAAAGATGCAATGTATTATACAGAGAACATAATTTAAGGTTAAAAATGAATTGGCCAAGATATGTTTGAAAGGTGTTTCACAAAAGGCTAGCAAAACAAAACATCTGTTCTTTACTGATTCTAATCTTAAAACTTATCTACACAGTATTGGTAAATTTAATTTTTTAATTTCTCCTTTTAAAATTAAAATTTTATTTTAATTTCTCTGAATATTAAAAATTAAGTGTTTGAAAAGAGTACATACACTATTAATTTTGATTCAGTTAATACCTTTGAGAGCATTTTTGTCTAGGAATGTGATTGAGATAACATTTTTACCTTTGGGAGACCAATGTATTTATATGCATTTATGGAAAAAATTATGCAGAAGTTTTTGTGTTACAATAATCACTTTCTAAAATGCCCTGTGTCATTACATGGTGTTTAGTTCTTCTCTATGTAAGCACATTAACTGGCCTGTGATGATGTCTATATTCTTAATGTTACTTGCCTTGGGTCAAATTGAGGGGGAAGGGGAAGAAATAAAAGTTCATAACATTCCTTAATGTAGACCATCTCAGATTAATTATGTCTGAAATTAGGGGTACAATTAATATCAAGATTTTTGTTTTACACTTTTGTACACTTAACCTTTTTGGGTAATTATTAAAGTGCCTCATTTTGAGTATTGCTGACCTCATCCTATTTATACCTGACAGTTTGAAAACCCAGTGAAAGTAATTTTTCATATGTGTAAAGGATTAGGCATCAGATTTATATTGTTTGTGACTTTTCTATAACTCAACTGGTTGCATTATACAAACATTCCATGATAATTCAAATTGTAAATAGTGAAAATGAATGTTATAGGTAACTATAACATGTTTCACTACGGGAAGTTTTACAAATAAACATAACGTAGTTGATATTACTTAAATCATCAAGCTGAAATGCTGTTTTCTCCTAAAACAGTATATGTGTGTACACACATATTCAGAAACATACATATACACACGCTGATTTTTCCAGATTTAAAAAAAAAAAGCATCTGAAAAATGTACTGCTAGATATTTTAACCAAAACCATCCCTGAGATAGTGTTTTCTAGAAAGCTAATATTAGGTTTATTATTTATTTTGTCAGACACAGGAAAAAAAAACCACCAAACTTTTCCCTTGATTTTCATTTTTTGTTACATTTCACATCAGGATGCATTTTCTGATTTGAAACAATAATGAAATAATCCATAGTAGAAACAAAAGTATTTGAGTACAGAGTATTGTAACATAAGGCTGACGTCAGGAGTAACACGTGATGTCACTGGCCAATCTCATGGTGGAGGTAGCTTCGTTATCTATTGCTCTGGATGACTCACATGGAGTTGCCATGTGAGTTTAAACCTGTCTGCCACTTGGAGATGTAGACTCTTTTTTGCAGCCTTCACAGGGCAGTGTAGGTATTGCACATTTGGCCTTAGTATTTTATTTATGACTGCTATAAATTCACCTGAAAAAAAAAAAAAAACTAAACCAGATATGGAGGGTGGAGGGCTTTTTACCTAAATAGTTCAGCCCTTCATATCTAAAGTAAATGTTCAGTTGTGAAATAAAAAGAAAGCATTGGAATTGAGTGAGATGACTTAAACCCTCTCTTTTGTAAACGTTAGAGAATGAAAGAACTTCAGGGCTTCCATGTTGCTTGTATTAATATCGTACTTCAAATTGGTAGATTGATTTTGTGTGTAGGATATATATGGAATTGGTCTTTTCTAACTTTAGACACTTTTTTTTTTTAAGTAACTTAGAAGCTAAGAAATCCATTTGCTAATCACTGAAGGGAAAACTTGAAGGAACATTGCGTTCATTTAGCTTAATACCATTATTTGAGGATTATTCTGCATTTTTTAAAGTTTTCCAAACACATGTATATCCTATAACATATAGCATGTTTGTTAGGCAAATGAGTTTTAAATCCATCTTTTGCCACCCAATGAAGCCTGTATTGCTTAAGAATAGTGATGTCATTTTAAACACTTTTTTATTTTTAGATCAATACTTTGGTTTTTTACATGCCCAGCACTGTAAGTGGCAAAGTGGACATTTTACAGGTTAATAAGATTATGTTAGACCTTGTGGCCCATGCAGAATTACTAATTGGGAGAATGTGTAAATAAATTTTCCCTAAAATAACTTCAGAATTTGGATGTACTACTAAAATTGTAGGCAGCCTGGAATAGTAATCTTCCCATTCGTGACCCTAAGCCTTTTAGAGTCTGTCTCCTTCCTCTACAATTGCTATACTTCTCTATGGGAAGAGGAAGTTTATTTAGAAATTAATTCTAGTTAATTGAACGGCCAGAATTAGTTGTAAAAACATGATTTGTTGATTTATATTTGGACATGTATTTGAGATATTGGCACATTATGTTACTTTGGAGCACGATCTTTGAAGTTTGAATCTCTGTTCTTCCTACTTGTAAACTGTGTCATCTTGAGCAAGTAACGTGTTAGGAGTTTGAGTCCTCTGGTGTAAAAATAGGAACATCACCTCTCAGGCTTGTTATGAAGATTAAATGTGTTACTTTGTATCTGCAGCAAGTATTTCTTCTGTACCCTACTGTCCCATCTCACTGCCACTGATTTTTAAAGGCTATAATTTTTTTTTTCTTTTAAGATTTTACTTATTTGACAGAGAGAAACACAGGCAGAGAGGGAACACAAGCAGGGGGAGTGAGAGAGGGAGAAGCAGGCTTCCTGCAGAGCAGGGAGCCCAATGCGGGACTCGATCCCGGGTCTCCGGGATCATGACCTGAGCTGAAGGCAGTCGCTTAACCAACTGAGCCACTCAGGCGCCCCAAGGCTATCATTTCTTGAAAGGCATAATGCAGTAGCCTCCAAATTTTCTCCTTGCCTCTGACCTGGCCTCTGTAATGTGCCCTCCTTATGGCTGCCAGTTATCTTGCCTTCTAGAGGTCTTCATAATGTGACTCCCTCCAGCCTTATACCTTACCCCTTCATTTCCGGCACTAGCAGTTCCCAGAATGTACCCTGATATCTAAGGCCCTCCTCTGACCTAACTGGCCCACTGGACAAACTCCCACTTATCTACAAGGTCCAGTCCAAACAAAACTGATGGTGGTGGCACACATGATTATATGCCTCCTCTGCTGCCATAGCACCATGTGGTTATTTCATCCTGGTACTTGGCAAACAACACTGTAATTACTTGTAGTCTTATTTGCTCTACTAGTTTATGAGCAGTAATGCAAGGATTTTTTCCCTAGTACCAAACTGTTACTTTGACCTCTGTCATTAATAAACACAATATTAAACGAATTCTCAGGTTCCCAGAAGAGAGATGCTTGAGATCTGAGAGACTATAGAATTTGCAGTTTAGTAAGGTAAGGAAGAGAATTTAACAGTAGTAAAGGAAAAGTGCATGTTGTGTGCATAGAATGACATTTAAATAAATGATTTCTTAGGGAGGTGAAGGAGAAGATGAAGCTGGAAGAGCAAGTAGAAACCATGACTGCAAACTCCAACTGCCATGTGAAAGAGATCAGACTATTCTTAGTTTATGGAAGGAGGAAGGTAGTAGAGAGGAGCCCACACTAAGACACAAGTGTGTCATTTTTCCAATTGGCTGTAGAAATCTTGGTTCCAAGGAAAAGCAGCAAGTTGGGAGGGGACGATGAATATCATTTTCCCTTGAGTAGTGTATCTGAGATACTTTGTTGGCTGTCTGGTGGAGATGTGTCATAGGTACACAGGCAGGAATGTGGTTTTTAGAACCTAGGGCTAGAAATAGGGAACTAGAGGTCACTTAAGTGATGAAAATAAAAATAGGTATATGAGTGAGAGTATCTAGAGAATATGAAGGGGAAGAAGGAAACTAAGGAACAAATGCTAGGGAATATGAATGAACACTACGGAATTAGCAGAAGAAAAGCCTGAAAAGCAGAATATTCATCAGTAATGTAGAAGAGGAAACAGGAGGACTTGGCATAGTGAATGTTAAATGAGTTCAAGAGAGTAGTCATTATGTGTAGAAATATTGAAATTAGTAGGCATATCGAATTGTCAATCCAAGTTGTGGAAAAATTTTGTAGTGCTTAATTATTAGAATCATTGATTATATTAATAATCCTATGGTTGAGGGGGGTGTCAACAGAATGATTCTGAAACCCTTCTGGCAAAGAAATTTAGAAGGTTTCATAGTTTAGCATTGAACACAGTTTTACATGACACTTAGCAAGGCGTGGAGATTGATGGTAACATTCCATAAGAGAATATGAAACACTGTTTTGAAGTTGTCATTAAAGGCTTTAGTACCTCCTTATAATCAGGTGCCTTTTTCCTGTATTTTGTTTGTAATTATAAATTTTCTCCCATCTGTCATTCTAGAACATTCTTTGATGACTGCTTTAATTCTCTTAAAAGTTACTTAGTTCACAGATAATTCCTCTGTCAGAGTCCTGAATGTGTCATTTAGGTTCCTTAGTAATTAAGATTTGTAATTTTATAGGGTAATATTGAATGCAAAAGTTGTTAATATCACTGTTAGGAATTTCGAGTAATACACAATTTCTTCGCTAGATCCCTATAGTCTTCCTGTGACCAAAGGTAGTAAAAATAGTGTTACAGTTTCATTTCCCTGGCCACATAATTCTCGCAAAGAAATCAGCACACCGACAGCATTAGGAATGCTTCTGCATTGGTTCAACTTCAACTGCGGAGGACACTTTCAGTTTAAAGATGGGTATTAACTTCAGGAAGGACAATGGCAGGGAGCCTGGGTGTAAGTGGACAGGCCAACTCAAACCATGAATAGGTTTGCACAGAAGTAAATAGGTGTGACTTCATCTGATTTTTTGATTGAATCTAGCGAATGCAAGGGGAAGATGTTTGGATGTTCACATTTTGGTTTACTTAAAAAGTTTTTTTTTTTTTTCTGGAAGTTAAAAATTCTTAATCTACAATTTATGTAAGAGGAAGCTTTGTTGCTTACTCATCAAAATATGGAATCCATTGAATTTGGGAAATGCCAAAAATTTAGTCCAGCACACTTGGTTAAAGAGTATCCTCATGCCATTGTTACTGGGATTCTAATATATGTATGCCATTTCAGGAATTAGCTGTATTTATGTTCATAAATCTGTATCATTCTTGTTGAAAATAATGAACCTATTTCTGGACTCTCTATACTATTCCAAAGATCTGTTCGTCTACTGTTAGGTGAATAGCATTGTCTTAATTACTTGAGTGTTGTAGTATGTCTTGAAGTTGGCTAGTGTAATTTCTCCAACTTTCTTAACCAAGTTTTGTTGTTGTTCTGGAGACTTTACATTTCCACCTTAGGATCAGCTCGATTCCTTAAAAAAAATAGGTTTATGGTTGGATTGCCTAGAATAGAGCATCCTAACAATGGAGAGTCTTCCAAATCATGAAGAGTGTGTATGTATATACATATATATACACACACACGTATGTATGTGTATGCATGTTATGTATATATAACATACACACACAATCTCCATTTATTTAGATCTTTAATTTCTCAAGCCAGTGCTTTATAGTTTTCCATATTGAAGCCCTTCTTTCATTAGATTTACTCTCAGCTATTTGATGTTTGTTGACATTATTGCGAATGAAATTTTAAACATTTCATTTTCCTGGTGTACAGGATGATTTGATATTTATCTAGCTGGGTTTGAGGACAAGGCAAGGCAAGCTTAGGGTCCTCCTATTCTTCTGCCATCTTAACTCCTCCTCCTAAACATTTTATTTTCCAATTGTTTGTTACTACTATATAGTAAAACTATAATTTTTATGCATTGACCCTGTAGTCTTGGCACTTTCATGAACTATTTATCAGTATTACTGTTTTTTAAATTGATTTCTTATGACTTTCTATGTAATCATATGCAAATAGAGTTCATTTCAACTACCCTTTCCAGACTTTATATCTTTTATTTCCTTTTTGCCTTATTGCACAGCATAGGATTTAGTATTTAGTATATATTTAGTTGAATAGAAGTAGTGAGAGTAAACATCCTTGCTTAGTTCTTGGTCCTAGGGGATAGCATTTAGTGTTCACTATTAGTATTAGTTGTAGATTTTTGAACAGTGTCCATTATTAAATTGATAAAGTTGCTTTCTATTTCTAATTTGCTTGAATTCAAAAAAGAATGGGTGGTAAATCTTGCCAAATACTTTTTCTGCATCTATTGAGATAATTATGTGTATTTCCTTCTTTATTCTGTTAATATGGTGAATAATATAAATAGATTTTCAAATGGTAAACCAACCTTGTTTTCCTTTATTAACTGCACTTGTTCTTGATGTATTATTATTTTCATATACTGCTGAATTAAATTAGCTAAATTAGTTTGCTGAGGACTTTTGTGTCTATACTTAAGAATTTTATTTTATTTTTTAAAGATTTTATTTATTTATTTGGGAAACAGGGCACAAGCAAAGGGGGAGGGAGAGGCAGAGGGAGAGGGAGAAGCAGGCTCCCCAGTGAGCTGGGAGCCCAACATGGAGCTCAATTCTGGGACTCCAGGATCATGACCTGAGCCAAAGGCAGTTTTTTTCTTCCTTTCTTTTCTTTCTTTTCTTTCTTTCTTTCTTTTTTTTTTTTTAAGAGAGGGAACACAAGCAGGGAGAGTGAGAGAGGGAGAAACAGGCTTCCCGCCGGAGCGGGGAGCCCGATGAGCCGGGCTCGATTGAGCGACTGAGGTATCATGACCTGAGCTGAAGGCAGTCGCTTAACCACCTGAGCCACCCAGGCGCCCCAAAGGCAGCTTCTTAACCGACTGAGCCACCCACATGCTCCGAAGGATTTTATTTATTTCACCAGGTTTTTGGTGGAATTATTATTATTTTTTTTAGATTTATTTATTTGAGAGGGAGAGGACACAAATGCATGAGTCAGGGGGAGGGGCAGACGAAGAGGGAGAAGACTACTACTCGCTGAGCAGGGACCACCCCCCTATCCTCCTACCCCCCACCCAGGGTTTAGTCCCAGGATCCTGAGATCATGACCTGAGCAAAAGGCAGATGCTTAACCGATTGAGCCACCCAGGTGTCCCTTGGTGGAATATTCTTAAACACATATTTGATAAATATTAGAGTTACTGACATTTTCTGCATCACTCTGTCCATTTTAGTAAATTTTACTCCACAAAAATTGTCTTTCATTTATGTTGTCAAATTAAGGAGCATAAAGTTTTTCATAATACTGCCTTATTATCCTTTAATGCTTGAAAGATTTGTGTAGCCCTTTTTCATTTCCATTATTGGTTATCTTTTTTTCTTTATTGTAAATCAGTGGTTGCATAGGGGTTATAAATTTTATTAATCTTATCAAGAATGAACATCTGGATTTGTTATTTTTTTATTTTATTAATGTACACGTCTCTTTATTTTCTTGTTTCTACTTCATTTATGTTTGATTTGCTCTTCTTTTTCTACCTTATTTGGTCATAAATAGGAATCTTCTTTTCTAATATAAGGATTTATAATTGTAACTTTCTACTGAGCTATGCTTTAGGTAAGTAACAAAATTTTTGATATGTTGTTTTTTATTGTCATTCAACTCAAAATATTTAAAAGTTCTCTTATAATTTATTATTTGATTCACTTAGAATAATTTAGAACTATATTGCTTAATTTCCAAATAGTTGGATTTTCTAAATATCTTATTTTTAATTTTTAATTCTATTTTTATAAGAGAACATACTCTAAGATTTCAATCATTCGGAATATTTTGAGACCTGTTTTCTATCTCAGCATAATTATCTTTTTTTTCCAGCATAATTATCTTGATGAATATTCCATGTACACTTACAAATGTATATTCTGTGTTGTGAGTTTGGTATTTTTTATAAATATCAGTGAAGTCAAGATGGTTGGTAATGTTACTCGTCTATATCGCTATTGATTTTATTGTTTTGTTATTGTATTAATTACTGAAGGAGTAGTGTTACAAACTCCAACCAACTATGATGGTATGTTTGACTTAAGCACATATATATTATGTCCTTCCGATGAATTGACCCTTTAATCATAAATGTTTCTTTGTATCTCTGGTAATACTCCCTGTCTTGAGGTTTATTTATTTTGTCTAAAGTTATAGCCACTCCAGTTTTCTTCCGATTGTTTGAACAGACTAGCTTTTAACTTTTTAACTTTCAATGTATCTATGTCTATCTTTATCATATGTTTCTTGTAGAATGCATTTAGTTGGGTCTTTTAAAATCCAGGCTGGTAATCTCTGCCTTTTAACTGGAATTATTCTATTTACATTTAGATTAATGATTGATAATACTTATTTAAGTCTACCTTTTTTTTTTCTAGTTGTCCCACCTGTGTCTAGTTCTTTTGCATTTTTTCCTGCTTTTTTTTTTTTAAGATTTTATTCATTTATTTGACAGAGAGAGACACAGCAAGAAAGAGAACACAAGCAGGGTGAGTGGAAGAGGAAGAAGCAGACTTCCCAAGGAGCAAGGAGACCAATGCAGGGCTTGATCCCAGGACCCTGGGATTATGACCTGAGTGGAAGGCAGATGCTTAATGACTGAGCCACCAGGGATCCCTTTACCTGCTTTTTTTTTTTTTTTTTTTTTTTTTAAAGATTTTATTTATTTGACAGAGAGAAACACAGCCAGAGAGGGAACACAAGTAGGGGGAGTGAGAGAGGCAGAAGCAGGCTGCCTGCTGAGCAGGGAGCCCCATGTGGGACTCGATCCCAGGTCTCCGGGATCATGACCTGAGCCGAAAGCAGTTGCTTAACCAACTGAGCCACCCAGGCGCCCCCCCTTTACCTGCTTTTTTATGTGTTAATCAAAAATTTCATAATTCATTTAAATTTCTCTTTCTTTAGTGGCTACTCTAGGGATTGCATTTTGTGTCCTTAATGTATCACTTAGATTTAATATATTATTTTACAAAATACAGCAAAATTGAAGCACTCTAGTTCTCTTTAGCTTCCATTATTTGTGGTAGTGTTGTCACATTATATTTACAAGGTATAAACCCCATAATATGATACTATAACTTTTACTTATTTTTTTACAGTAAGCATTATTTAAACATTATTTGCCATTATTTCTTCAGACATTGCTTCTGTTCCATTTTCTCTCTCCAGTTCTTAAATTCCAGTGTCATGCATATTAGTCTTTTTCTCTGTTTCTTGCCATTTCTTCTGTATTTGCCTTTTTACTTTCTGCATTGCAGTGTACATATTTTCTACTGATACCTCTTCTAATTGTCTTACCCCTTCTACTGGTATCCTGATCTTACATTAAACCTATCAAGTTCTTCATTTCAGTATGTATATTTTCATACCTAGACTATCTATTGGATTTTCCTCAAAAGATGCTAAATCGTTGGTGATTTTCTCTTTTCCCCCCCATCTCATTAAAAACATTTTCATTTTTTCCCTCTAATATGTAAATTGTATTTATTTTGAAGTCCGTTTTTGCTAACTCCAATATCTGAATCCTTTTGTCCGTTTGTTTCTATTTATCTTTTTCCTCTTGGATTTAAGTCATTTGGTCCTATCTCTTGACACACCTGATCCACTATTTTATTAATATTTATTTAACACCTATTGCATCCTAGACATTGTGTATGAACAGTTAGTAAAGCCTCTGGATGATACTGTCATCCTCCAGAATGAGTTTACAATTTCCTCTGCTAGGTAGACACAGTGCGCAGATTACTTTATCTATGGGCTTGTCCAATAAGCTAAGTGCAGGCAGCACAATGTAGTCACAGAGACCTTGCCCCTTGGAAGATTTGAACCTTAATTCTTACCCCCTTAACACTGTGAGACTAAAGAGCACTCTGCTTTCAGAAATTCTCTGACTTCTTATCTCTAGTTCCATGTAGCTTCATTAATTTGGCTAACGTCTTGAGGGAAACATCAGATTTGCTTTCTGTTCCTCTCTTCTCAATGTGATCCTGGGTCCTTAAATCTCCCAGTTTTTGTCTGTCCAGTTCTGGGAGATAGCCAAAAGCTTCTGGCCTCTCTGCTTCCTAGCAAGAGCCTTTGCCTATAACCTATCCAGGCTTGCAGCCTCATGCAGCCATGAAAAATGTGACTATAGGAGGGTGACCCTCCTTTCAGTAGTTCCTCCTTCTGCAACCTTAGCCTCCCAAGTCTTGGTTGCCTCAAGGGCTCTCCAGTGGATGTAATCACATTTTATCTGGTTTTCTAGTTGTTTTCATAGGAGCATTGGTTTGCTACAAATTATTCAATAATAGAGCTGGAGTCCATAGATTATAAGAAATATAAATAGAACTATTTTATTTTATTTTTTGAAAAGATTTTATTTATTTATTTGGCAGAAAGAGAGAACACAACAAGCAGGGGGAACAGCAGAGGGAGAGGGAGAGGCAGGCTCTCCGCTGCGAAGGAAGCGCCACCCAGGGTTTGATCCAAGGACTCTGAGATAATGACCTCAGCCAAAGGCTTAACTGAGCACCCTGGTGCCCCAATAGAGTTATTTTAATGTCTGTGTCTGATGATTCAATTATCTGCAGTGCTTGTGAATCTGTTTCTGTGGACTGCTGTTTCTTTTCATTTTTATTCATATGTTTGCTCTTTTAGTGGTCTTTTAAATAACGTTAGGTATAATTGACACAGCAAAATAGACAAAGTGTACAGTCTGATATGTTTTAGCATATGTATACACCTGTGAAACCATAACCACAATGAAGAGAATGAACGAACGTATTCATCACACCCAGTATTTTCTTTGTACCCTTTATAACCCCTGTTACCCTCCACCTCAGCCATCTACCAATCAACTTCCTGTCACAATGGATGAGTGTGCATTTTTTACACTTTCATGTCAATAAAATCATACAGTATGCCCTCCTTTTTTTTTCTGACTTTCTGTCTCTTTTGTTTATTTGTTTGACTTATCAGCAACAGAAATGTATTTCTTACAGCTATGGATCAAGGAATCTGCCAGTTCAGTGTCTGGTAAGAGTCTGTTTCTTGTTTGCAGAGGCCAGACTTCCTTCATTCAACCTATTGTCAGATTCATTCATGTTATATATACTTACAGTATATTTTTAACGCTGAATAATATTCCACTGTGTATATCAAAATTTACTCATTAACTTGTTCATCAAAATTTGGGTCATTCTTAGTCTATCTAAAGATTTCTCAATTTTATTAGATGTGTTAATGAAATAACTTTAGTTTTATTGAATCGCTGTATTTTGCATGTTTTTTTCTGATTCTGATTTATATTTTTATTTTTATTGTTTCCGTTCTTGTAGATATCTTTACATTTATTTTACCTTTTTTCCCCTGCTTTTTGTAGTACAGATTTAGCTCATTAATTTTCAACTTTATTTATTTTTTATTTGTTTAGAGTGAGTGAGCAAGCAAGCGAGTGTGGGAGAGGGAGAGAGAGAATCTTAAGCAGCTCTGTGCCCAGTGTGGAGCCCACGGTGGGGCTGGATCTCATGACCCCAGATCATGACCCGAGCAGAAGCCAAGAGTCAGACGCCTAACTGACTGAGCCACCCAGAGGGCCCTTCAGCTTTATTTCAAAAGTATATGTTTTAGGGATGCCTGGGTGGCTCAGTTGGTTAAGCAACTGCCTTCGGCTCAGGGCATGATCCCGGAGATCCGGGATCGAGTCCCATATCGGGCTCCCTGCTCTGCGGGAAGCCTGCTTCTCCCTCTCTCACGCCCCCTGCTTGTGTTCCCTCTCTGGCTGTGTTTCTCTCTGTCAAATAAATAAAATCTTGAAAAAAAAAAAAGTATATGTTTTAAAGCTATGTATTTATAAGAACTGGTTTAACTGCATTCCACAAGGTCTGTTGTTTAGAATATCTATTAATTTCCAAATACATTTTTCTATGGAGGTTTTTCTAGATACATTTGTTTTTGATTTCTAGCTTAATTACATCGAAGTCAAAAAACATATTCTATATGATTTGGCTATTGAAATCTGTTGAAACTTGACTTGTGGCCCTGTATATGTATTATAAGACATACTATAATACATACATTTCAATACAAGTATTGAAAATAATTTATATTAATTAATATAATAATGATAATACATTTTTGGTAAATGTGGGTTTTTCTTTAAGATTTTGTTTATTTATTTGACAGAGAGAAACACAGCGAGAGAGGGAACACAAGCAGGGGGAGTGAGAGAGGGAGAAGCAGGTTTTTCATCGAGCAGGGAGCCTGATGTGGGGCTTGATCCTGGGACTCCAGCCGTCACTTAACCCTCTGAGCCACCCAGACGCCCAATAATTTTGAATTTAAAGTCATGTCCCTCTATACTATCTATATTTTGGCTGTCATTTAGGTTGATAAAAGTGTATATTCATGGGGCGCCTGGGTGGCTCAGTTGGTTGGGCGACTGCCTTCGGCTCGGGTCATGATCCCGGAGACCCGGGATCGAGCCCCGCATCGGGCTCCCTGCTCGGCGGGAAGCCTGCTTCTCCCTCTCTCACTCCCCCTGCTTGTGTTCCCTCTCTCGCTGTGTTTCTCTCTATCAAATAAATAAATAAAATCTTAAAAAAAAAAAAAAAAAGTGTATATTCATGAAAAATAAGGTTTTAAAATATTACAAGGATGCCTGGGTTGCTCAGTCAGTTAAGTGGCCAACTCTTGATTTCAGCTCAGGTTATGGTTTCAGGGTCCCGGGATCAAGCCCTGCTTTGGCTCCATGCTCAGCAGGGAGTCAGCTTCAGGACTCTCTCTTCCTCTGCCCACCCCTGTACATGAGTAAACAAATCTTTAAAAAATATTACAAGAAAATGTAAATATTCAAATAAGAAAGATAAAATTTACTTAGTAATAGAATAGTATAGGAGACACTTGTAGAAATCACCTCTTTTCCTTTAGCTATCAACCTATCCCTGTGTTACCCCAACTCCTACATAACCACTAATTTACTTTCTGTCTTTGTAGGTTTTCCTATTTTGGATATTTCATATAAATGGAATCACATGACATGTGGTCTGTGACTTCTTTCCCTTAACATCTTTTCAAGGAATATCCATATGTATCAGTACTTTTTAAACATTCTTTTTAAGTTTTTAATTTTAATTTTATTTTTTTCATCATGATAAGTATACTTTTTAATTTCCATTACCTATTTCATCCATCCTCCCACCCACCTCCCTTCTGGTGACCACCAGCTTGTTCTCTAGAGTTAAGAGTCTGTTTCTTGGTTTATCTCTCTCTCACTCTCTTTTTTCCCCTTTGCTTATTTGTTCTGTCTTTAAGTTCATACATGTGAGTGAGATGATGTAGTGTTTTCTTTCTCTGACTGACTTATTTTGCTTGGCATTATACTCTCTAGCTCTGTCTATGTTGTTGCAAATGCACGATTTCATTATTCATTTTTATGGCTGAATTATATTCCATCACACACACACACACACACACACACACATACGCACCATCTTCTTTATCCATTCATCTATTGATGGACACTTGGATGCTTGAACAGTTTGGCTATTGTAAATAATACTGCAATACACAAAGGGTGCATGTATCCTTTTGAATTAGTGTTTTTGTAATTTTTGGGTACATACCCAGTAGTGGAAAAACTGGATCATATGGTACTTCTATTTTTAACTTTCGAGGAACCTCCATTCTATCATGCATAGGAGCTGCACCAGCTTGTATTCCTACCAGCTGTGCATGAGGTTTCCCTTTTCCCCACATCCTCACTAACACTTGTTTCTTGTGTTTTTGATTTAACCTCTCTAACAGGTGGGAGGTGATATCTCCTTGTAGTTTTGATTTGCATTTCCCTGATAATGAGTGATGTTGAACATCTTTTCATGTGTCTGTTGGCCATCTATTCATCATCTTCTTCTTTTTTTAAAAGATTTTATTTATTTATTGACACAGAGAGAGATCACAAGTAGGCAGAGAGGCAGGCAGAGGGAGGGGAGGAAGCAGGCTCCCTGCCAAGCAGAGATCCCAATGCGGGCCTCGATCCCAGGACTCTGAGATCATGACCTGAGCTGAAGGCAGAGGCTTTAACCCACTGAGCCACCCAGGCACCCCATCTGTTGGTCTTCTTTGGAGAGACGGCTGTTCATGTCTTCCGACCATTTTTTAATTGGGTTGTTCATTTTTTGGGTACTGAGTTGTAGTAATTTTTTTATATATTTTAGATACTAAGCCTTTATTCAATAAGTCATTTGCAAATATCTTCTCCTATTTAGTAGACTGCCTTTTAGTTTTGTCAACTGTCTTCTTTGCTGGGAAGATACTTTTAATTTTGATATAGCCCCCAGAGTTTATTTTTGCTTTTATTTCCCTAGAAAAATATTGCTATGGCTAATGTTGGAGAAATTACTGCCTGCGCTCTCTTCAAAGATTTTTATGGTTTCAGGTTTCAAATTTAGGTCTTTAATTCATTTTGAGTTTATTTTTGTGTATGGTGAAAAAAGTGGCCCAGTTTTATTTGTATGTAGCTGTTCAGTTTTCTCAATACTATTTGTTGAAGAGACTGTCTTTTTACCATTGTATATCCATTCCTCTGTCAATGATTAACTGACCATATAATTATGAATTTATTTCTGGATTTTCTATTCTATTCCACTAATCTATGTATGTATTTTTATGCCAATACCATATTGTTTTAATTACTACCACTTTGTAATGTAACTTCAGGTTTGAAATTGTGATACCTCCAGTTTTGCTTTTTTTTTTTTTTTTTTTAGATTGCTTTGGCTATTTGAAGTCTTCTGTGGTTCCATACTAATTTTAGGATTGCTTGTTCTACTTTTGTGGAAAATGTTGATATTTTGGTAGTGATTGCACTAAATACATAGATTGCTTTGTGTAGTATAGACATTTTAACAATATTTGTTCTTCCAACTATGAGCATGGAGTATTTTTCCATTTCCTTTTGCTGTCTTGAATTTTTTTCATCAGTGTTTTAGAGTTTTCAGGGTATCAGTCTTTCACTTCTTTGGTTAAGTTTATTCCTAGGAATCTTACTGGTTTTGGTACAATTGCAAAGGAGATTGTTTTCTTAATTTCACTCTCTGCTGCTTCATTATTAGTGTATAGGAATGCAACAGATTTCTTTACATTGATTTTGTATCCTGCAAATTTAGGCTAAGACTTTCAGTACTATGTTGAATAAAAGTCATAAGAGTAGTCATCCTTGCCTCATTCCTAACCTTAGGGGAAAAGCTCTCAGTGTTTCATCTTTGAGTACGATGTTGATTGTGGGTTTTCCCATAAGGCCTTTGTTATGTTGAGGTACGTTCTTTGTAGACCTACTTAACAGAGGGTTTTATCATGAATGGATGCTGTACTTATCGAATGCTTTTTCTGCATCAATTGAGATGATTGTATGGTTTTTATCCTTTCTCTTATTGATGTGGCATATCATATTGATTGTTTTGTGAATATTGAACCACACTTGCACCCTGGGAATGAATCCCACTTGATTGTGGTGTATGATTTTTTTAAATGTATTGTTGAATCTGGTTTGCTAATATTTTGTTGAGGGTATTAACTTCTATATTTATGAGAGATATTGACTTGTAGTTCTCTTTTTTTTGTGTGTGGTGTCTTTATCTGGTTTTGGTATCAGGGTGATATTGGCCTTATACAATGATTTTGGGAATTTTTCCACTCACTTTTTGAAATAGTTTGAGAAGAAGGTAGTAACTCTTCTTTAAATGTTTGGTAGAATTTGCCTGTGAAACCATATTGGCCTACACTTTTCTTTTTTTAGGCATTTTTTGATTACTGATTCAATTTTGTTACTGGTAATAGGTCTATTCAAATTTTCTATTTCTCTCTGCTTTAGCTTTGGTAGCTTGTATATTTCTAGGAACTCATCCATTTCTTCTAAGTTGTCTAATTGGGGGCATATAGGTTTTCATTTTATTCTGTCAGAATTGTTTGTATTTCTATGGTGTTGGTTGTCATTTCTCTTCTTTCATTAGCGATTTTGTTAATTTGGGTACTTTCTCATTTATTTATTATTAATCGATTTATTTTTATGAGTCTGGTTAGAGGTTTATCAAT
>PITA01000640.1:205243-252855 GCA_004023965.1 Spilogale gracilis
GCTGTGTTTCTCTCTGTCAAATAAATAAAATCTTAAAAAAAAAAAAAAAAGAACCAGCTTCTGGGGCACTTGGTTGGCTCAGTTGGTTAAGCATCCAACTCTTGATTTTTTTTTTTTTAAAGATTTTATTTATTTGACAGAGAGAAACACAGCCAGAGAGGGAACACAAGCAGCGGGAATGAGAGAGGAAGAAGCAGGCTTCCCGCCAAGCAGGGAGCCCGATGTGGGGCTCGATCCCGGGACCCCGGGATCATGACCTGAGCTGAAGGCAGAGGCTTAACCACTGAGCCACCCAGGCGCCCCCAACTCTTGATTTTGACTCAAGTCATGATCTCAGGTTCATGAGATCAAGCCCCAAGTTGGGTTCTATGTCAGCAGCATGTGCCTGAGATTCTCTTTCTCCCTCTGCCCTGTCCTCCAACTCATGCTCTCTCTCTCTCTCTTTAAATTAATTAAAAAAAAATCTTTAAAAAAGCAGCTCCTGGTTTCGTTCATCTATTTTTTTGAATTTCTATTTCATTTATTTCTGCTCTAATCTTTATTATTCCTTCCTTTTGATGAGTTTGGGCTTTGTTCTTCTTTTTCTAGCTCCTTTAGGTATAGGTTAAGTTGTTTACCTAAGATTTTTCTTGCTTTTTGAACTAGGCTTATATTACTATCAAATTCCCTCTTAGAACCACTTTTGCTGCATCCCAAAGATTTTTGGGTCATTATGCTTTCATTTACATTTGTTTGCATTCAATTTATGATTTCTTCTTTGATTTCTTGGTTGACACATTCACTTAGTAGTATGTTATTTAATCTCCATGTATTTGTGCTTTTCCCAGAATTGTTCTTATAGTTTATTTCTAGTTTCATAGAGTTGTGGTTAAAAAAGATGCATGGTATGACTAATTTTTGAATTTGTTGAAGCTTATTTTTGACCTAATACGTGATCTGTTCTGGAGAGTATTCTGTATGCACTTGAAAAGGATGTGTCTTCTGCTTTTTTAGGATGAAATGTTCTGAATGTGTCTGTTAAGTCCAGCTGGTCCAGTGTGTCATTCAAGGCCACTGTTTCCTTGTTGACTTTCTGTTTGAATGATCCGCCCATCAATGTAAGTGGGATGTTAAAGTCCCCCATTCTTTTATATGGCTGAATAATACTCTATTGTATGAATGTACCACATTAATTTATATATTCATTAGCTGATGGACATTTGGGTTGTTCCATTTTTGGCTGTTATAAACATGCTGCTATAAATATTCATATATAAGTTTTTGGGTTTTTTTTGTTTGTTTTAATTCATATAAAGTTTTATATACACATATATTTTCATTCTCTTGGGTATGTACCTAGGAGTGGAATCACTGGTTCTTATTATATTTCTGTTTAACCATTTGAGGAACTCCTGACTCTTTTCCTAAATGTCTATTTTACACCCACACAAGTAGTGTATGAGGGTTCTTGTTTCTCCATATTCTAACCAGAATTTGTTTTTAGATGACTTTTTAATTCTAAAAATCCTAGTGGGTATGCAGTGATGTCTCATTGTGGTTTTAATTTTCATTTCTTTGATGACTAATGAGGTCTAGCATCTTTTTATGTGCTTATTAGCCAGTTCACAGATATAATGTCTTTAGTACAAGATCCTTTGCCCATTTAAAAAATTAGGTCATTTGTATTTTTATTATTGAGTTGTATGTGTTCTTTATAGGAGCTAGAGTGAAATTAGCAAAATGATGGCATAGGAATTCCCAGTGCTCATCATTCCCCAGAAATGTCAATCCGAACAAGTATCCACATTCAAAAACGCCTTCAAAAGAGCCAGGGATTCCAGGTGAGGGATTATAGCACCTGTGTGAAGTACAGACATAAGAGAAGATGCACTGAGGAGTGTAGGAAGAATTGACGCTATCCTCATCCTGCCTCAAGCCTGGGTAGCCCAGCGTGGAGAAAAACATCCTCCTTGTAGTAAAAGGAGAATGAAGTGAACATGTGAACCCAAGAGCTGGCTTGCCCCAGCACCAGGCCCACACTGGTGACTCACATTCCCAGACCACTCTGGTACCAGTCTGGCCCCTTGGACCCAAGCTGTAGACCTGTTACCCCAGCACCAGGCTCACACCCATGGACCCAGGCTCCTGGGCCATGCCAATACCCAAACAGCCCATGTAGACCCAAATCCAGGCTGGCCTCTGAGGCCCTACGTTATTTGTCTAATACCCATAGCCCCAAGCTCCAGAGTTATCCTAGCAACAAGCTGGCGCCTGTGGCCCCAGCCTCCAGCTCTGCTCAAGTGAAACCAGAGTCTAGGCCCATTCTAGTATCAGAGTGGCCTTCACACACCTAGATAATGGCCTATCCCAAAGGCTCCCAGTGCCTGGTTGACTCCTGTGGACCCAGGATCCAAGTCTACCCCCATATATCCAGGTCCCAGACTCTTCAGTGGAGGCTCAAGCACCAGGCCCGACCTAGAGAACCTAGGCTCTAGTCCTGCCCTATGGACCCAGGCACCAACCCCATCAACCCAAGGGGTCTAGCAACAAGCTCCTAAGTGAACAACTATAGACAGGATACCTTGAATGTCTGGAAGAGCTGACTGGTGAAAGGCTTTGTCACTGAATTAAATACTTACATTTAATTAAAACTATATTTAAGGGCACCTGGGTGGCTCAGTCATTAAGCGTCTGCCTTCAGCTCAGGTCGTGGTCCGAGAGTCCTGGGATCGAGCCCTGCATTGGGCTCCCTGCTCAGCTGGAAGCCTGCTTCTCCCTCTCTCACTTCCCCTGCTTGGGTTCCCTCTCTGGCTGTGTTTCTCTCTGTCGAATAAATAAATAAAATCTTAAAAAACACCTATAATATATATTTAAATTTAACAGATCCTAGAAAAAATAAATCCTCTTTGATTTTGAGGTAGTGATTGGATATATCTTTTTCATGATTACTTTTCTGTTTACCAGAACCAAGAAGTGAGTACTGTCAGTTGGCATTTTGCCTTTACTGCCAGGGTAAGACTACGTTTCTCTCGCATGAAGGGTACTGTGGGTAGAGCGCCACGGCCCCAGCGCTGATGGTGCTCACGTCAAAGCCTCAGTCTGCCAGTGTGCTCTCGTTGGCACGACCCGTCCCTCATGCCCGGGAAGCCAGTGCTGAGCGGGGATTAGAATGCCAGCATCTGATGCACGGGGTTGCTTCCTGCTCCCCTTGGAGTCCTGACAAGAAATGACCTTGTTCAATCCTGCTGAGCTTCCTAGATTTACTGGGCTTATAGCAACACATGGGAAGGAGATTATGTTTATTTTTAAAACGTAAAAAAATGCAACCTTCCCAAGGCCTTTGTAGTGCCTGTGTGCAACACACACACACACACACACACACACACACACGTATAATCACTTCTAATTAACTTCAGCTCTTCCTGCAAAACTAAGTGTGAAGTCTTAAAGACTTGTCAGCTTCTCTGCTTGTGAAATTTATCTACTTCTAATTGTGAATAACAATACATTCAAGGTTAGCTATAAATGACTCCGATTTCACAGGAATCCAAAGCCTTAAAACCACATTTGAGGATGAATACATTTACACAAAACATTTTCGTAATATGCTTCCAGATCAAAATATAGTTGTTTATGCTGATCCCAAATGCGTTTTTTACTAAAGGAAGAAAGCGTGTTTCTCTGATACCTCTGAAAAAAAAAAGACTCGATTGATTTCAAAGTAAGCTCTGATGTAGAAGGCATAAAGCAGTAAATATGCCTAAAATAAGGATGAGGATATCATGACAATCGATTGAAAAATGTAATCAGTTTTACAATTTCACAAAGTAAAATATTCAAAGAGCAAATATTAAATATTAGGATTCCCACCCCAGCGTTCTCCAATAGCTTTCAGAGTACAGCAGACTCTTCCAGGCTTTACCACTAGATGTCATGAAGAGCCCAGTGAAATATAATAGTCTCCCGGAGCATGGTCTGTTACAGAATCTTTACAAGTTTCCCCAATTTTGTACTTCATTTGGACAGGAAATAATTTCCTTTGGGGTTTGCATCAAAATATTCATTGCAGATTCATGTTAAGTAAGATGTTAGAAAGTATTAGAAAATGTGATCAGTTGTCAAATGCTGGGAAGCCCAGCTATTAAAGCCTGGCCATCTCTCCAGCGAAAATGTTGTCTGCCCCACGGAGTATCTGAACTGTGCTAATGTCTGCTCTGGGCTGCCATTCACTTAGGATCCCCAGTCTTCCTTTCCTTTTGAAATAGGCATGGGTTTGTAAAATGTGTAGTCACCAAGACTTCCTAGGGTTTTTTGTAAAATTAGGTCAGTGAAAGGAACAATAAAGGGGGGCCTTGATGATCAGGCTGAGGATGTTTGAATGTAGACTTTGAGATCCACTAATGAGAGTAATTCTGGAGGAAGACAAGTGGATGGGTGGAAGTTTAGGAGAGAGAATTTGACTCAGTATAAGGAAGAACTTTCTAAATAAAAAATAGCCCATCATTTGAACCCAGTGCTGTATGAAGCAGTGGTGCCCAATGAAGCACCAACAGAGTGGCCCCTCAGTGGGCCAGGAAGAATCTGTTTGGGCTGGAAAGTTGGAGTAAGTGACCTCTAAGATTCTCTAAGAGCCGCAATTCTATACCTGGGGATGTGCATCATTTAAAAACTAAGAAGGCAGCAAGGAGAGCTAAAAATGTGTCCTTATGTAAATGCAAATCTATATTTGAGTTTACTTTACCAGGAAAAATTGGGTCCTGGAAGCCACACACGGCATTATGATGGCACTGCCTGGGGGATGCTGGCAAGAAGGTGTCATTGGACTTCGCGGTTCCCAGCCTCTGCCTCCTGAACCCTCTCCATCCCCAGGGCCCGTCTCTTCTCGCCCAAGAAATCATGTTCCACTTGCTCCTTCTAACCAAAAGCTGATCTGACTGTCTTCAAAAAGCAAATCTGGGAGTGACTTCAGTGACAATCTTTTGAATGTGTTGCATTTTCTGAGGGAATAACGTGTCAAGGCTACACTAACAGAATAAAAGTCAGTATCGGAATGGAAGTTGCCCTCTGACCTGCAGGGGAGGGAAAGGGCTCTGGTCTGACCTCCTAACAGCTGCCTTTTCTGCCAAGACCATAAACCCCAGAGTGTGGGGCTCTTGAAGTATATCACTTGAGTTCCAGAGATTGATAAAAAAACAAAACAAAATATTTCCACATATTCTTTGCTCTTAAAAACAAACTAAACCAAATTATAGCTGAGCTATGACTTGCCCACCTAAGACCTTGAGGCATAGTGTCTGACCCCAATATATTTCAGGAGTATGACTTGATTGCCCATCAAATTCATTCAACAAGAGGCAGGTTTTATGACATCTTTCTGAACTGAGAGTTTGGTAAAACATCACATGGTTAGCTTGTAAGATGGATTTAAAATATCCTTCTCATGTCAAAACTGAAAAAGATTTACACATGCTCACATTTTCTAGGTGCCCAAGAATTAAGGACTGGACTGTTTACTGGGATTCTGGACCAGATGTTAAATGCAATCCTTTCTCTTCCGTTCCCCATGGGCAGAGACCACCCAGAGCCTCATAGATGCTGAGAGCGGAGGTGAACCACAGGGATCATTTAGCTTAATGTCTTAATCCCACAGATGAGGAAACTGAGGCTCAAGTCACTTGTTCTGACTGGCAGCACACGGTTCCTCCATCATGCTGTCTTGTTTCCAGAGGGTGTGTGCTAGAAAGGCAGACCTATATTTGCACTGACCCAGGCAAGGGCCCTTATCTGCCCCACCCCGGGACTTAAGAACAGAGAAACAGAGATAGCTGTGTGGGGTGGAAAGTAGATCTACTCCCTTCAGCTACCCCACTGGTTCTTCCTATTTTATCACTGAGAAACGAGCGTATTACCTGCCACCTAGTGTGGACCTTATGCTTTGAAAAATTATGGGTATGAAACAAACCCCATTTGTCAAATATTCATGTATTTTCCTACTAAAAGGAGGAGTTAGAGACAGGCATTGCTATTCTGATCAGCAAGGAGAGCCAGGGTGATGCAAAACCAGCTCGTTGCAAAAAAAAAAGTCAGTGTACTAGCTTGAGCAACCTTCCAGATGGTTTCCTTTAGGAGTATTGAAACCTAGGAGTCAGTTGAGGACCTCCAAAAGTCTGGAAGTTCAGGTTGGTAATACTGGCCCGAAGGACACTCCCACGATTTCTTGCCCAAGATTTCATTACTGCCACTGTCTGAGCTAACTGTGGTTCACCATGGGACAGGTGTAAGGTGAGGGCCTGCCTCGAAGCACCATCATCTTGCACCATCTTGCACCATTGAAATGGCTCCTTACTGTCTCCCCGCTGTCACCCTGCTCACCACCCTCCGGTCTATGCTCAACGGAGCAGCTGGTCACGTGGTTTACCTCTCATTGCTGCAACCCCGTGCCTGCTCCGTCTTTGCTGGAGCAAAAGTGAAGTCTTGACAGTGATTCAGAAGTGCCCCTTCCCTGCCCCCCCCCCCCAGTTTGGTTCCTGCCCCTGACCGCCCCCTTGCTAGTCTGACTCTACCTCCCACTTCTTTCTTCAAATTGTTCTGCTCACTGGGCTGAGTCACACCGGCCAACCTGCTGTTGCTCAGTTATTCCAGGAAGAGCCCTAACTCTGGGCCTTTTGTGCTGGTTGTTGCTAGTCTCCAGAATTCTTTTCTCCCGAGTGGCTCAAAGCCCAGCCCTTCACCTGCTTCAGTGTTCACTCAAACTCCACCTTCTCATTTGCTGTCTTCCTGGCTGCCCCATCTGCACCCTTTCCCCATGACAATCCCCCTAAACCAATTTCCCCCACTTTTCACTCCTCTTCCCTGCTTGATTTCTCTCCTCATCAATCTAAGAAACCAAGAATTTTCCTCGTTGACTATCTCTCCCACCAGAGTGCAGCCTTCATGAGAACAGAAGTCATCGTCTCTTGTGTCCTCCAGTGTTCGGTGCCCCGATGTGTGTTTGGCACAGAGCTGGCACTCAGTAGACCTTTACTGAGGGAATATGTGAATGAATGCAAACTGTCTCACCATGTTCTGTGCAAGGGGAGATGACGAAATGCTGCGGTAAGCTCTGGGGGCACCATTCTAGTGGAAATCACGCTGTGGATAGGAGACCCCGGGCTGTCATCAGGGTTCTGCACGTGTCTCACTGTGTGACTTTAGACCAGTTGTATAAACTCCTTGTACCTCACTATTCCTACTTATACCTGAAAAGACTAACACTGGTCTTAACTATCTCACAAGGATGTCTAGGAATAAAATGAGACAAGGCATACAAACACTTTCAAAAATCAGACATCCCATTCAGCCATAAGAGATTATTCTTATTTCAAAGATTAATTGCGTGTTCAAGAGAGAAAGGTTGAAGAGAGCTGCTGGATCTGGTGTTGAGAGAGGAATCAGAAAAGTAGTGAAGGTCTGCAGGGAACACTCAGTATGTAACATCCCAAACAGAAATAATTTGGGAGCAGAGGAGGCTGAAAGTCTGTGTCGTGAGGTGTGTGGGTGGCGCGGTCATTAAGTGTTTGCCTTCTGGTCAGGTCATGATCCTAGGGTCCCAGGATCAAGCCCGACATCGGGCTCCCTGCTTGGGGGGAATCCTGCTTTTCCCTCTTCTGCTCCCTTTGCTTGTGTTCCCTCTCTAGCTGTGTTTCTCTCTGTCAAATAAATAAAGAAGATCTTAAAAAAAGTCTGTGTCTTGCCACCTACACCAGAAATCCACAGCTGTGACTGGGGAGATAAATTATTCCTTGCCCAAAGCACTTTAGGCCAGGTGATGAAAAGGATTGATTCAGGTTGTAATAATGACCACTCACTTTAATAATAATAGCTGCCACTTAATTCACTTTCTGTTATGAGCTCCATTCCATGGGTTTTAGCTGAGTTAGTTAATCCTCACTACACTATGCGGTGGGGATTATGATCTCTGTTTCATGGGTCAAAATAATGAGGCTTAGAGAAATGGAAGAATCTGACGAAATGCAGACAATCTAGTGCCCATGCTGTCAAACCTATGTTCTGCCCTGCAGCCTTGCTTTCCATTCATTCTCAGCTGCTTATGAGGCAAGAAAACTGAGTTAGGGTTCTAGATCCAAGATCTGGAAGTTTTATAAGGTTAAACTCTTATTTTTTTCCTCATAATCAGCATCTCACAGCATAGGACCTAATGAAAACCATCTTTCTTTAACCTCTAGTCTTTGCATTTGCATTAATCTTGTCTCTCTTTCTTTTCTTTTTTTAAGATTTATTTATTTATTTGCCAGAGAACGAGATCACAAATAGGCAGAGAGGCAGGCAGAGAACAAGGGGGAAGCAGGCTCCCCACTGAGCAGAGAGCCCAATGCGGGGCTCCATCTCAGAACCCCGAGATCATGACCTGAGCTGAAGGCTTGTCTCTTTAAAGGGCTTTGAATTGCCCATGGTACTAAGACTCTCCAGTACTTAACTCACCAGTAACTTTTCCCATAGCACCTACCATGCTTGATTACTTGTTTGGTTAAATGAATTCAGTTTTCTGAATGCAATCAAATAGTCACATGACCATTTCTGGGAGTCTTCCTTTTTTTTTTAATAAAGATTTTATGTATTTATCTGACAGAGAGAAACACAGCTAGAGAGGGAACACAAGCAGGGGGAGTGAGAGAGGGAGAAACAGATTCCCCCCCTAGCAGGGAGCCTGATATGGGGCTCGATCCCAGAACTCCAAGACCATGACCTGAGCTGAAGGCTGATGCTTAATGACTGAGCCACCCAGGTGGGTCTCTGGGAGTCTTCTTCTTTTTTTTTTTTTTTAAAGATTTTATTTATTTGACAGAGAGAAACACAGCTAGAGAGGGAACACAAGCAGGGGGAGTGAGAGAGGGAGAAGCAGGCTTCCCGCCGAGCAGGAAGCCCGATGTGGGGCTCAATCCCGGGTCTCCAGGATCATGACCTGAGCCAAAGGCAGTCGCTTAACCAACTGAGCCACCCAGGTGCCCCTCTGGGAGTTTTCTTAATCCTTTTCTCCCAGTTCCCCAAAAGGAAATGAATATTTAATTAGAGAACTCGGTGAGGTAGAGAAGTTTCCAGTTAAGGATTTTCATAGGAGTGAGTTGATGGTGATGATCTTGACTTTTCTTTGTACATCTAAACAGACTCAGAAAACTTAGACATTTTCATCCCAAACACACTGATGTATCAATCCATTTTTGCATTTTCCAGCTTAGAAAGGGGAAGTTATTCATTTTCCAAAATACGGACAGTATATAAAAAACAAGTTGACCTAATTTTCCACCCAGTTGTATAATTCTAGGATCTTTGTGGTTTAAGGCACCTAAAATGCACTTGAGCTCTGGAAAAAGAGAAGCCAACTTTCAGAGAACTGATGTGTTTGCTTTCCTTCTGCAGGATTGTATTTGGAAACCACCACAGACTATTATTCTCTGAATTACTGCTTAACCTAAAGGCCTTTTAACTGACTAGAAAATGATTGCCCACAACTTTGCATTGAGAAGCCTGAAACTACAGTGGACGTAGCTAGAAAAAAAAAGGGGGGGGGAAACACATGTAATGAAGATGTTTATATTCATTCAAAAGTCTATATATGTATTTAAACAGAAGTAATAAGCCAAGCCTGCCTTTCGAGAGGCCCTAAGGAAGCTGTTTGTTTGTTTGTTTGTTTTTGAAGGGAGAGGAGCAGGGACAAGGTATGTTCTTCTAAACCTAAAACTATCTCTGGTGTACTCCCCAACCCCACAGGAAACAGATATTTAATCTCGATGTATTTTATACCAAAGGACATACTATAGACATTGCAAATCAATCTCACACTTCTTCTTAATTTTTTTCACTATACACAGTGGAAACAACATGTTCTTTATTTTTCTGCAGGTGGAAAGGGAAGGAGGCAGAGTGTGTGTGTGTGTGTGTGTGTGTGTGTGTATACAAATACTCTCTCTTTCATCATAACTTCCTTATAATATAGATATTGAGTGACATCACCAACACTCATGTTGAATACTTTTGGATTTAAAAAAACTTTCTTAAATTTTAAAAAATATTTTATTTATTATTTGACAGAGAGAGATAGTGAGAGCAGGAACACAAGCAGGGGACGTGGGAGAGGGGGAAGCAGGGAGCCCAATGTGGGGCTCGCTCCCAGGACACTGGGCAGACACGAGCCGAAGGCAGATGTTCAACAACTGAGCCACCCAGGTGCCCCTTGACCAGTTGGATTTTAGTAACTGTTCTCTTCTTAGGTCTTGCAATACTTAAGTTGACTTACACCTTTCTCTGTGATAATAGATTCCAATTTGTACAAATTTACAAAAGCTCAGGAGTTTAGATTATCAGTGTTTGCACCATCCCCCTAACCAGCATCTATGATGTCTGGAAGAAAAATACAATCACTTAGCAAGCTAGATGGAATGGAAGGGGGGAAAAAAGCAAGACACATTTCCTATTGACTCCAATTGAAGAATTTTTGCAAATCATTGCCTACATCTTGAGTTGTGCACTGTGCAGTCTACACTGGCTTCTAATTTGCTTTCAAGTGCAGTTCAAGGTGTGGATATTGATCTATAACCCCCCGATGGTTGATCCCTGGGTACCAAGTTACATCTCTTTGTTTACCATTGTGACAGCTGAGGTCAATTAGAGTGCTGGCTAACAATCCTCCTTTCCAAACACTCTGAAAAGCTGTCCTTGATAAAGTACCCCTAGCTCCCGAATCTCTTTTCCTGGAGGCTGAATCCAAAAGATTTTCAAAGGAAGGCTATTTAGCCCGAATCTCCATTCCATATACTCACCTTCTCTTAGGTCATTTTAGCAATTCAGGATGGGGTACTAACGCTTTCTTTAGAGCTTGATGTATTCAAATCTGGACATCATACACGGTTCTCGCTGAGACTGTCTTCTGGTACACATGGTGTCTATGCCCATGTGATTCACCACCCACAGCAGTACCTGGGAGTTCGTTCAACATGCACATTCTTGGGCCCCGTCCCACACCTAATGAATTGGTAACTCTGGGGACGGGGCCAGCAATCTGTGGTTTAACAAGCCCTCCAGGTAATGCTGCTCCATGCTCATGATTAAGAACCATGGGTATACGTGATAGTTTCAGGAGCTAAGGTGACTTCCCCCCTCAGCACCATTCAAATCTCCCTCCACCTGCTGCACACCTGAACTGTCACTGAACTAACACCTTCTCTATCATTTACAGCTTTGGATCCTGGAAGACGCGCACGGCTATGAGCATTTTAAACTGTCATCAGTTATTTATATCTTAGTATGAACGGTTTTGTATTTCTCAGTTTTTATGGAAAGGCGGACTCAAGATGCTGACCTTCAGGTGGGGAGGGATCTCTTCAGCCTTTGAGAGGAAAATAGTACAACCAAGAGGGAGCGGGGACCTGAGTAAAACTCCCTTCGAGTTATGTTTCACTCAGTGTGAGCTTCATGTCGTGTTCATCTGAGACAATCTGCAGAGGAACGTCAAGGGACTAAAAACTCCAGGGCAAACAGCACAAATACTGAAGCATCCAAGACATTAAACGCGACAGAGTCTTTGCTTAGAGGTGAGAAGGTGAATGTTAGTCAGTGGGGCTCCAAACTATTAACAATGAGGAAGAGAACCCACCAGGGAAAATGGAGAGAAGGGGGGGGTGACCGTTTGTCTAGATGCTTTTACTCCAGAATCTTGGAAGGCTTTATCTCTACCACAGAAAGAAAAAAGAAAGAAGTTATAATCAAATTTCAACCCATATCACTATAGCTTGCATCTGGTATGGAGACATGGGGGAATTTCTCTTTTCCAACCCCGACTCTGATTGTGCAGCTGAGCGGTGGTCTCGGAAGGTGACTGCTTGCCTGGTGGGCTAAGCATGGAAATTAGAGACTGGGAAACCAGCGTTCTTAATCCCAACTCTGCCATCCACTCAGGCAACCCGGGGCTGGTCTCTTAACTTCTCTGTGGCTGTTTCTTCCCTGGAAACCAGGAATAAAAGCATTCACCTGCCCCTCAGGGCGACTTTGGGGGACTGACTGGCAGATGACAGGACTGCCCTTTACGTCTTCAATGTGCCACATAAAAGCTTGTTTTGCTTGTTGGGGGCACTCTTTTGTCTGGTTTCTCACAGAGCAACCTTTCATGATGCTTTAGAAAATCAATTCCGTTTGTAAACTCTATCAAGTAATCACACGGAACTTGGAGCTTTAACTTCTGAAACTCAAATCGCACAATAGGAAATTGCCAAATGTGGGTATTATAGGAATTTGAACATGCAGGATAATAATGGTATTGGGGACTGCGCAGCTGTCTGTATGGGAGTGAGGAGTCCCAGTCCTTGGAGAGCGGGGAATGGCAGGAACTGCCTCTAACTATTGTAATCTACAAGATTATCCCATTAATCACATTCGTCTCTGGGAGTACCTTCGTTCTAACTCGAAGTGTTGTTTTTCCCTTGGTACGTCACATGCGAGAAAGCTTCTAATTGAAAACATTACAGGGACAAATTTCAAAATGTTCTTAAATACAAGATGAGTTTTAGTTGCCAGTAAAAGTAAACCGCACACACAAAACCTGCTCGAATTACATTTTTGGGTTTTTTCTGTCCTCCACTCCCCCCACCCCTTTTTTAAAACCTATAATATGCTATCGTTTGTTAGGATCTGAAACACTCCAGGGTTTTCCTTGGGTAGCTCGAAAGCCTGCTAAGTGCTCCAGGCCTGTGGGCTGGTTGGGGAAGGGGGGCAGGGTGACCTGTCTCTTCTCTCCTTTCCACCCAGAATTCAACAAGGCCTGGGAGATGCAGATTAGTCCAGGGACAAAAATTAAAAGCACATTTAAAAAATGAGATTCAGATGCACGAGGATGGAGTGATAAGACTTTTATTAATGACATAATATCGGAGCTGTTACGGCAATTGCAACAGTGTTTCAAGGCTCAGGCGGCTTCCTCTTCAGCAGCTGGTGTGACTTTTCACGCTGTTCTGGAACTTTCCCCTACTGAGAAGCTGTACAGATTTTAGGGTTTGTGTGTTTCATTTCAATAGCTATATAAGAATCTGGCACGTTACCCATCCCAAGAATCACAGATCTGCTGCATGCATTTGCACGGGTCTGGGCAGTGAATGTAAGCACTGTGTATGCTCACACACAAGCACACGCGTGCACACACAAATGCATGAGCCACTCACACAATAGATTTTAATATAGGTCAGAGCTAAAGACCAAATGCTAACAGCAAGGGACAACAAGTAATTAGGCTTGTGAACCTACCCTTGAACTTGCGGCAAATGAGGTAACTTTTTGTTTACCTAACAAGGTCTGTATTGATTACAGATCTCTACTGTATAAAAGCACATTAGTAATTTGGGAGAATATTTGATTTCTTGGGTCATAGACAACTGGGAAACATGGCTCAGCTGGTATGTTCAAATTTGAACTATATTAGGAGAAAGGATAGAGTGGAAGAGAAAGATGCTGTTTGTGCAACTCAACTACCAACACAGACATAGAGTCACTTCATGGGTTTGTTGTTTGTTTCTCTTGCTGTCAACATTACCTAATAGTAAGCTTCAACCAAAATATCTGACTAAAAAATCTACCACTATCTGTGGCCCGTGTTTGACAGGTTTATTCATTCAGCAAATATTTATTGGGTGTCAGGGATGTGTCAAGCATGAGGCAGGTATAGCTTTCACTGGGGATCAGATGAATGTTAAATTTTCTCTTTCTTCACCATTCTGTACTATTTCCTTTATCTCTACCTCCCAAACTCCTAAGGATTTGAAAAAATACAATCGCTCTTATAGCTGAAAATGTATATGCATAATATGTGTCTTTTGTTTGAGAAACCACAGCCTTTTAGAGTTTGCTCCTTTAAAATGGACCCTCAATCTCCTGCCCTCCTGCTGGGCAGCAGCTCTGCCCTCTGCCTGGAAGGAGGCAAGGGAGAGCCAGGTGCCAGTCCAGACTATCTCTTTCCTGCTGTGTGATCTTTGACAGTTACTTCACATTCTCACGGCCCTCAGCTCTTCAGACTGTAAGACAGCAAGAGCCATCCACGCCTTGTAAACCGTAAAGGGCCATAAAGAGTGGTGAGGACTCCGACCCCAAGAGACACAGGCAGCCAAGGTCCCGGTCCTGTCCCATGAGGTGTGGGGCCCGTTGGCTCCAATCTACTTCCTCGAGCCGCAGCCTGAAATAGAATAGCAACATCTGCGGGGCCATGTGGGCGATGTGGGACTGTCTGGTCGGGGGGCTGCGAGGGGGCCGACTGGCTGCCAGGGAAACAGGTAACCACATGGTGGCAATAAGGGGAACTGAACCTTCTCAGACTGCCTTCCTACTGAAGTCAAATGGGCTTTTGTCAAGTTACCCTTTTGCTTTTCTCTAGTGCACACGCCATGGACAGTCACGGGTTGGAAAGGAGCACTGGGCCCACTCTCTGGTCTCAGCCATGAGGTGCTGCTGCTTTGCTTTTAGGAGGGGAAAGAGAATGATAGAGACTGAGAGGACAGGATAGGGTGTCCCTTGGGCCCTCCTTCCCCCAGTGAACTTCCCTCTCGTTGTCACTGTCCCCAGCCCCTTCCTTTCTGCCCAAATACGAAAGGGGGCATGGGTGTACAAAGAGCCAGAGGAGATGGCCAGACATCGAGGGCCTGGCTAATTCTGTTTGCTGCTTTCAATCCCAGTTTAGTGGTCACCTCCTTCTGGAAGCTTCCTTAAACTCCGGGGCCTCCCCCAGATAGCTATGGCGCTTAGGACATGTCACCATGGTTGCCTGCTTACTCATCTCCTCTCTACCCCAAACTAGACTGTAAGCTCCAGGGGGACAAGCATTGAACTCATCTTGTATCTGACGTGACCCCAGGCACTGGGAGTCCAAGGTGGCCGCAATGCAGTAGAAACATGCCAGGAAAGACCTTCCCTTTGCCCCCAGGACTGTCTTCCCTGGGGTGGGCCAGGGGAATTGAGATGCCTGGGAAGAGCCTGTTTTCCTGCAGGGCTGAGGGGGTATCGAAAGCAACAGCATGAGAAGGGGTGTCAGAGCCGAGAGCAGAGGGCATGAGGCAGTGAGCATTTACAAGAAAGGCAGGAAAAGGGGCACCTGGGTGGCTCAGGTGGTTAAGCGACTGCCTTTGGCTCAGGTCATGATCCTGGAGACCCAGGATCGAGCCCCACATCAGGCTCCTTGCTCTGCAGGAAGCCTGCTTCTCCCTCTCTCACTCTTCCTGCTTGTGTTCCCCCTCTCGCTGTGTTTCTCTCTGTCAAATAAATGAATAAATCTTTAAAAAAAGAAAAAAAAAGAAAAAAAGAAAGGCAGGAAGGGCTGTGGGGGCAGGGATTGACGATTTTGTGCAAATTTCTCTAAGAGCGCAGTGATTAAGTTCTCCTCCTCAGCAGCGCTCCCAGTGACCCAGTGATCAGGCCCAAGCACACACAAGAGGAAGTGTGTTTATGGTATGAGTGACTTGCCTTTGCCAAAACGAACCTGGGCTCACAATCCAATGCACGAGTCAGTCGTTTACATAGAGACTACTGCAACTGATGGTTCATTTTCATTGCTGAGTGCCATCTAGTTAGGGTTGGGTTTTCATTGTGTAACTCAGGTACTATACTTTAAGAACTTTAAATGGTTATTGTTATTGTTATTTTTTATTTTTATAAAAAAGATTTTATTTATTTATTTGAGAGAGTGTGGGAGAGAGAGAGTGCACAAGAGCAGGGTGGGGGGGGGGCAGAGGGAGAAGCAGGTTCCCCACCGAGCAGGGAGCCTGATGCGGGACTCGATCCTGGGACCCTGGGATCATGACCTGAGCCAAAGGCAGATGCTTAACTGACTGAGCCACCCAGGGGTCCCGTTTTTTTTTTAAAAATTCATTTATTTATTTGAGAGGTGAGCACATGCACATGCAAGTGGGTGGGGGCTGAGGGAGAGAATCTCAAGCAGACTGTGCACCAAGCCCACGTGGACTTGATCCCAGGACCCAGAGATCATGACCTGAGCCGAAATCAAGAGTCAGAGGCTCAACCAACCGAGTCACCCCGGCACCCCTGGTTAGCGTTAGAGCAGAAATGCTCCGGCCTCACCAATAGCTAATAATGGTAGCTCCCCTCAGTGGGATGTTTTCTATGTGCCAAGCCCTATTACGGTTGTGTTTTCATTGTGCAACTCAGGTACTACACTTTAAGAATTGTCCTAAGTGCTTCATGCACAGTAACTAAGAAAATTCCTCATCTCAACAGTGCAAGGTAGACAATACCATATCTTTCTTTCATAGTGGAAGAAATTGAGGCAGTTTGCCTCAAGGCACACAGCTTACACCGCAGGGCTGGGGTTCAGTCGTGAGAGCCTGTACTTGAGCCACTTTGCACGGGAGGCCCCTGAGGATGCTACAGTCACGGTTAGGGTGCTCACAGACGCTGGGGAGGGGTCAGCTCTTTTCCAACTACTGGGGCCAGCAGGTGGAAGGGTCGTTACCTGGGTTGGTGTGCAGTGACCGGCCCTCTCTCCCCTCAGTTTCGGAAGGCACTGGGTTTACCTTCCAGGTTACCATGGACCATTTGACCAGATTTCCTGTTTCTCTGGTTCCCATGGTGGTGACCACAATTTGCCCAAAGTGTGTTAGGCAGGACTGTTGGTGGGTTAGAAAATCTGAGGTCCAGCCTTCCAGCACTGAAATTTGTTGTCTCATATTTTTTAAGTGCAGCGGTGGCATTTATAATAAAAAGAATACTGGTCTTGCCTCCCTACTGCCAAAGAGCTTTCTATACATCTATTTTTCATCTAAGTGATTTTTAGAGGCCTCCATGATTTAAAACTTTCTTTAGTCGTCTACTGTACAATTTGTATGGCTCTGTTCATAGTTTTGAGAATTTGTTCTCTCTTTTTAAAAGATTTTATTTATTTATTTGACAGAGAGAGAGAGAGAGAGAGAGAGAGAGAGAGAGAGCACAAGCAAGGGAAGCAGTAGGCAAATGGAGAACAGGCTCCCCACCGAGCAGGGATCCCAATCTGGGGCTTGATCCCAGGTCCTTGAGATCATGACCAGAATCAAAGGCAGACACTTAATGGACTTAGCCACATAGCTGTCCCTATTTAATTTTTTTTGAGAGAGAGCTCGTGTACACACAAGAGAGCAGAGAGAGAGAGAGAGAGAGAGAGAGAGAGAATGTCAAGCAGACTTCACATAATGGGATCCCACCATGGGGTTTTATCTCACGACTGAGATCATGACCAGAGCTGAAATCAAGAGTTGGATGCTTAACTGACTGAACCACCCGGGTGCCCCTAAGGATTTTATTTTTAAGTATTCTCTACCCAGCATGGAGCTCGAACTTAACCATCTGGAGATCAAGAGTTGCCTGTTCTGTGGACTGAGCCAGCCAGATGCCCCCTGTGCTCTCTCTTTTTCTAAACTTCAAAACAACCTCCTTCTTGGGTTAGGCAAAATCCTAGCTCAGCAATGTACAATTGAATGACAACTATCTAAAAGCATGAAACTTTTATTGCAGTCTGGGGAGAAGATGCCTGATAGCCAGGAGACGTGCGGGAATTCCAGGTTGGGTCCTACCGCCCCTGTGCTGGGTGAGTCACTGCATTTTTCTCGTCTCCAGTTCCTCATCTATTAAGTGAGAGAGTTGGAATGTGTCAGCATTTAAAATGTCTGTCAGCTCTAAAAAGATTCTGTGAAATGGCAGGGCAGTGTTGAAATCGTCTCAGGCTCTTCTGCTGAGATTTCTTGGTTTCTCTCCTTCGTCAGCCTCTAAACTTTAATTCTCTTCTCCTTTCTGGTGAAGGAGGCACCTCAGTATCTCCTCCGGCGTCATGGCCAGGCCGATTCCCTGTGGTTTTTATGGACTCTCTGCCCTGATAACATGTTCTCCCTTGCTCCATGATTCTGTTCCTTACGTTTGCAGATTGCGTAGAATGTCCTGGAAACATTAACAGAAGAGTTCACAGTTACAATGGTCCCTTCAGACTCTTCTTAGTGCTTTCATGTACATTTCATAGAATCTCTGCTACCTGCGAATGTAGAACCTTTTGTTCTTGGGAAATGTGGGGTACATAATCAGTCAAAGGACAATACATAAAGCGAACCCTCTGATTTTACATTTAAAGACATTAAGGCAGAAAGGCAACCTGACTCCTTCAAAGTGCTAGTGAACTGGTGGCCGAACAGGGGCTGTTCCCCAAGTCCGTGCTCCAGCCGTGAATCAAGGTCATGCTTTGCGTTCCAGCTGCTGCTGGTCTCCTGTTCATCGTCTCATCTTCTAGTTTGGGTGCAGAGAGTTTCCCGCCTGTCTTTTGTGTTCAAGGATGACACCAGCTTTCTAGGCTTTCCTGAGCGATTTCTCTGACTAGATGGTGTGGAAGCTGCCATGCGGTGGCGGCACATGATCTGGCATAAGGGCTTGCTAGATAAATGCTGTTGGAACTGAATGAGCAGAAGATCGCTACAGCCGCGGATGTAGAGAGTTGAGTCTAGTTACTAGTCAGGGACACATCTGTAAAACTACTAGTTTCAATCAGTTCATTCATCTCTGCTTCTGCTTCCCAAACATCCTCGACTGTCAATGTGTTTTCAAATACCTGCCACTTCTGGGAACTGATTTATAGGCTGCCTTCAAGAAGTGGCATGAAACCAACACCCATCCAGTGAACTCTGCTGACGCGGGAGGCTGTGGGATTGATCTTGATGTCTTACTTACCATTTCGCCAGACGGAGTCTGGGCTGACGGTGGCAGGAGCCGCATAGTTACCTAAATTCTCCAGCCATCTGTAAGTCCTTATATATTTAGAGCTTTCAACTTCTTTTTTTCTTCTTAAATATTTTCTCACAACTTCTAACAAGAAGCAACACTAATCAATGTGGTTTTCAATTTCTTTCTGTTCCCTCTCCCTGCTGTGTTTTGAAGGAGTCCAGTAAAGCAGAGGCTGCAGGAGAGAAAGGGACAGACGGAGAGACACGCACAGACCACGGACTCGATCCTCAACCTTGCTGTGATCCTGGGATCCAGGAATCCAGGAATCCTTCCTCTCCTGGCTGCTTCTTAACCTGGTCCCCTTGGCCCGTTTCCGTATTCTGGTCACTGCCCTGGGCAAGTACAAACCTCTAGTGCCTTTCAAGTGGATCCAGAAGCTATTTTTGAACATTTTCTATGTTTAGCCAATTCACCCAAGCACAAAGTATGAAATACAAGAAGCTGTGAATTTTGCTTACACCAGAGCGCTGAGGGGTGTGAGACATATATCTATATCTATATATCTATATGTCTATATGCCTCTATATATGTATATATGAATTACATACATTTAATAAATAGGGAAAATGCACACGTAGTTCATGAATATTTGTCTTAAGGGTTCCTCACTTCTGCTCCCATGTGCTCCATGTTTTGCTGCGGAGTCATGTTAGAGAGCATGCCGGCCACCCCACCAACATCCTGCTCTGGGGAAACTCAATTACTCCTGCATCCGTTTCATGCAGGTGAGCTGTGGCTGCGGCAGCTGGGCCGCCTTCCACTGTGCTCTGCTGTGGACCGTGGCTCCCACCACAGGACCACTGGACATGCTCATGAGAAAGGAAGCAGATGTCTGCCTACCAACAACCCTGAAACTTTTCATTTATCCCACGTTCAAGAGTGGGTAACACAAGCTTCAGGGATGAGTCCGAGTTCCTGAAGTTAACTGTGGGAGAGGCAGAAAGGGCCCTGGGGTTTTGATTTCCAACGCTTGGTTGGGTCCTTTCCTGTCAAAAAGAAGCTACATTAATAACATATCTGGTGCTTTCCTCTCTGTCCTGATTGATGCCACCTACCATTTTCCTACCACGCTGGGACATAAACAAAATATACCTAACACCACTCAGCCACTCCCAATGTACCTTAGTATCTTACATCCATTTGGATTTGTGCCTTTTTTATATAGTAGATGCAGTTTCTACACTTTCAGTACTTCTGCTTCAAGTAGTGGATGTTTTGCCAAAGTATGGTGGGCAATCATTTTCTTTTTTAAGATTTTATTTATTTATTTGTCAGAGAGCGTGAGCACAAGCAGGGGGTGTGGCAGGCAGAGGGAGAAGCAGGCTCCCAACTGATGTGGGACTCGATCCCAGGACCCCAGAATCATGACCTGAGCCAAAGGCACACACTTAACTGATTAAGCCACCTAGGCATCCTGTAATCATTTTTTTAAGTTGACTGTCTTCTCCTTGAATTATATTTTCTGATGCTATTCTTATTTCTGATTGAACTTTAGTAAGTTCTCAAATTGATCACCTTTGTTATTAAGCTGTCTAGCGTGTCCTTATACCAAGCTTCTCTATTAATGATTATGAATTAGTAAATTTTTATTAAATCTGGTTTTTTACAATGAAGATACAGAATAGTATAATGGTCACCGAATGAGATTTGGAGGCAGAAAAGACTTGTGTTTGAATCCTAGCTTTTCCCAGACTACTTTGGCCACTTTATGTAAATTAGTTTATTGTTCTGTAAAATTAGGATATGAATCCTCTTCGGGTTGTTGAGACGTAACGTGAGATTACTACAAACACCTAGTACGAGGTGCCTGACACATAGCAAGTGCTCAGTGAGGTTCGGGTATCATTACTGAGCCGCGGTAGGCACCGGGCTGAACTCTTGGGGACAAGAGGGAAACACGGGAGTGACAGACACTATATAAAACAGTGTGATATGAGCCCTAATCAAAAGTTCAAGGTGCTCTCCGGACATGGGAATTCATACAGTGCAGTGATATTTAGTTTTCACAAGTCAGATCTAACATGGCCTGCTTTCTCTCTCTTACATATGGCAGACAGCTGTCTCTTCATATGCATTGTCATACACTGTTCTTATATACTTTTTTAAATTTATACCTGTATTATAAAAGTGGGTTTTACTCACGAAACTCCATGTACTAAACTTCATAGGAGTTTTGGAGGATTTTGAAGCATGATTTTAATATTTGTGATTCAGCCTGATGCCCCGACACCTCCTAACCCCTAACAAGGTCTGCCAGATGGATTCATGAATCTAGGGCATTTACTTCCCCAATGGGTCCTGAGCTGACATCACAGCCACTCAGTGTACCGCTGGTCCTCAGGGGGCTTCTTTCTGAATGGATGAGACCGCTTGGCAACCCCAGCTCAGCCTGTCCCTCGGGGTGTGAGGTGGGCATGGTTGGGTGTGGTTAATTCCCCTGGGGCAGCAGCAGAGGGCTGGGGAGGCTGGACGTTGCCGGGTGGGTGAGGAATCTCTACCGGTGAGAGGCAGAAAGACCTTTCCTTCTTCAGAGAAAAGTGCTGAAGAGGTAAGAGCCAACAGGCAGACTGCACGGAATGATTCAGTCACATACCTCACCGGGTTTCATCTTCAGGGACTTGAAAAGAAGGTACTGTTCTCAGTGGCAGGCTTTTTTCATGGCTTTTGTGACACTGGTGGGCATCCAGAGATCTTCAGCGGGGCGGGCAAACCTCGTACACCCAAACCGATCGTAAGGAGAAGTGAACAAGTGTTATGAAACATGCTTTAGGAGTGTTCTTTCCATCTTTATTGAAAATGGAAAGCATCAATGTATTTAATTATGGAAGTAAATGAACAACATGCATCAATTTTATTAGAAAGAAGGGGGAAAAGCTCTGTGATCTTGCCCTTCTAGGAATAACTACCTCTGGCATTCCAATGACCAATCTTTCAGATTTTATAATGTGTGAAAAAGAATGAAGATGAGATCAAAGGATACATGTTATTTTGTAAACGCTTTTCATTGAACACTCTAGCATAAATATCTTCCTATATAAAAATATGATGGTTACTTAAAAAGTATTTTAATGTACATATTTACGAGGGAGAATACTTGTGTTATAACTTTAAGAATGAAAAATAGCAATAATAGAAAAATGTTATAAGGACAAGTAAGCATAACTTTGAACTGACTGATAGACCCTGCAAGTCTATTTAAAAAACAAAGAAACAAAACCACCAAAGAGAGACTAAAAGATAAGGATAGAACCTTATTCTATAATTGCTATTCTATAAAAGTAGTGAGAATTCTCATACAAGTCAGTGACTTCCTGGGCACCAACCAACATGGGGAATTCATGTCCGTGTGGGAAAGATAACCAAGTGGATGTCCCCTGGGCCCACTTGCCGCAACCCCGAGAGAACCAGAACCTTATAGACAGCCTGAATCCCCTCATCTCTCAAAAGAAGGTCACAGGAGGTCTTCTCCAGCATGTGTTTTTGGCTCTGTCAATCTATGGCACTGTCTTCTGGGAAAATGGCTTATTTTAGAAGCATAAAATAACAGTTTAGAAGAAACCTTGTTCCGGAAGGGGCTGTAAGATGCATTTTGGAGAGTCTGAAAAGAGATCTTATAGTCTAGCCCAGCTCTAAAATGCCTATTTACAAGCTCCAGCCCTGGTCCGAGGACCTGAGATGCGGCCAGAGAGGCATTGGGCAGAGTTGGGCTCAGGAGAGGGCAGTAGATTCAGGTTCCCTCGCTTCTCTTCTTGGCACTGACTGCCAGGCCAGTGCTCTTTGGCAGCTCAAGGTCCTCTGTGAGGCTCTGTCTACGTCTCCAGGGAGATGAGATGGACCCACAGGCCATTTAGGTGGGTCCCTTTGTACCCTGGCTGCCACCCACTCAATGGGAGAGAGCCTGGCAAAAATGCCCTCGAGGGACTGGAATGGGCAGAGTCTGGAGAGACAGATGCCTGGGAAGAGGCTTCGTGTGAACCCCCACTGCTGCCATGTACTTAGAATTTACTGGGTCATTTCTCTGTCAGGGACGGTGATCTGCACTTTGGTTTACAACGATCCTCAGAGGTAGATGCTGTCATTATCTCCACGGGATAAGACAGTGGAGCCTTACCGAGTTTCTATAACTTGAGTAGGGTCCCAGAGCACAAGGCAGAGCTAGTGTCAGAGTTCATGGGATTTGGGTCCGGAATCCACGCCATTGGGCACTGTGATGCGCCCCTCTGCAGGTGGACAGGGTTGGGGGGGGACACAGATTGTGGGGTGGGGGGGGATTTGCAGTGGGAGAGGTGGTGCATCTCAGGACCTGTGATTTTTTTTTTTTAACATATGACTGACTATTTTAGGGATTATTGGGAATGTATTTTATTACTTAGCTATAAGTACATTTAAGAGTGATTATAATTCCTGATCATATTCAGGTTTCACAAATGTTGCATTTATGCTGAAAGTTCTGAGGTCTGAGACTTGATTAAGCAAATGAGTACTAATGAGAATGGAAATAAACACAAGGCTGGTTAAGAATAACTAGAAAATGTATCATCTGCTTGGACGTTGATTGGTTTTAGCTTTAAAATATATGAATCAAAAATAGGGCTTTGTCTTATCATAAATATATACTGTGTATATTCAAACTTTGTTTTTATGCTTTTGCATATGAAGATGGTCCTTTCGTTTGAGTCTCTAGCTGCTAAGCCATAAAATTATTAAGAGTCAAAGAAAGGCTCTGGGAACAATTTCCATTTATAAAATAAATAAATCCTAGGGATGTCCTATACAGCATGGTGACTATAATTAACAATATTATACTATATATTTGAAAGTTATTAAGAGGGTAGATCTGAAAAGTTCTCAACACATGAAAAAAATCATAACTATGAGAATTGATGGACATTAACTCAATTTATTGTGGTGGTGATCATTTCATAATATACACACATCAAATCATTATGCTGTCCATCTAAAATGAATAAATGTTACATATCAATTGTATCTCAATAATAATAAAAATTAATGAGAAAAGAATGGCTCTGGGAATACTGCCTAAAGTTGTGTCCTTTGCCCTTTGGCTATTTTTTGTGAGATAGAGAAGAGAAAATGGAATGCCATTTTTAAAGCTGAGCAAGGAGAAGGTGATATGCAACCAACTTTCTAGAACTACGATTAGACTGGGTCCAACCACTCGTGAACCAGGGCTCGGAGACTCCTCCTCTAGTCTCTCATTTTAATCAAATTTGAAGACTCCTGTGAAAAAGGGATATTTGAATGGCCAGAACACACCCGGACAGAATCTCTGGAAACACTGCATATGTTTTACAGGGAGAAGGGAGAGCAGGATCACTCACGAGGTCAGGAGTTCAGATTCTTGTCTTAGCATGGTCACTAGCTAGCTGGGTGACCCTAAGTATTTAGTATTTCATAACCAAAGAATTACTAGCTTTTAGGTAGTTAGAAAACCACTCTGTGAGTATGAGGTGGAATAGTTTTTTCTTTAAGGAAAAAATTCTCCCCTCAGTGGTGAATTTTCCCTTCACTGGCATAGAAGCTTTTGGCTTGCTGATGGCTTCTCTCTAGGTCTGTATGTATGTCCTCCTCGGGCTTATTAACCACCTAGGTCAGCTGTCTGGGAACCAATATTTCGTTGTAGAGACTCAGCAGATTATCCTAGCCTATAGTCAAAACTACCTCATTGTTTCTTTCCTGGTCTTTGCTTCTAGGTGTCAACTCTTCCTCATGACTGGAAGGGACTGGGAGTAGAGGGGAAAAAAAACCAATGTCAGTCAATTTGGCTACTCCTAAGCATGATTTATTTTTCTTTCTCTCTTTCTTTCTTTCTTTCTTTCTCCCTTTCTTTTGCATGAGTGGAGGTTAAAACTGACAGAAAAGGTAATGTAGATTGGTGAATCTTATTTGTTCAGCCTCTTTCTGTTCTTAATTACCAGAGATTACAGCAAGGTTGGCTGAACTTCCCAAAGGATTTATAATATTTTTAAGGAAAGCGGAGGAAATGAATTTGGTCAAAATTCCCTCAGTTCTTGAGGATTCATTTTGCTTTATATTTCATCATTTTGTTTTCACCTCAGGGCTTTGGGGAAAGCAAAGCCAAACTACAATTTTTAATATATGGTAACAAATTAGAGGGCACACAGATATATTCTGCAGTTCCCTTCTATGGAAAGAGTTGTTGTTAGCCTTCAAATGATGGGGGATTTTGATTAAAGTCATGGACTACATGATCAAAAACTACCATCTGAGATAGGAAATTAAGGCATTTTGTCATAATTTAATTTTTATTCATTTCTAGAAAAAAATTGCTCAACATAACATAAGCTGGGCCCACTCAAATGGGGGCATGCATATGTTACCCGTTCTGCCAGGCTCACAACCAATTGGAGTGTTAGCTATTTATAAATTCAAGGTTGGGTGAAACCGTCTCGCCACCACGCAGAGCTCCCTCCTTAATAGAAGAAGATCCACTGGTAGGTGTTGGGAGCAAATGTTTTACAAGCGTTTTCCGGCCCTGAAATATGGAGGAGGAGGGGAACGTATGGCAGTAGCAACCGAGGCCATAGACACCAGTATGGGAGACTGCATAGGAAGGACGGTGTTAGAATCAGTGCTCCCATATGGGGACCTTCATTGATGGGGAAACTGGAGGGGGAGGGATGCAATGGAGAAACATGAGGAGAGAAGAACGAGAAATGTGCCAACTCCTTCCAAGATGGTGAGCAGAAGAGCAGGTGGTTATTTTTGACTCTAGATGGACCTGTTTCCAATGGGCCCTAAAGATGCTCCTTTGGGAAGGGAAGTCCGAGCCATTTGCAAGCAGTTTCTTTGTGTTGCTCTGCTGCTGGGAAGGGAGAAGGCAAAGAGAAAAATTCCTTTTCTTTTCCCACAGAACTTAATTTGGAAGCTTGCAGTTATCAAAGGGCAGGAGATGGGAAAGAAGTTAATGCTCATTGAGTTGCAAAGGCTGGAAAACCCAACCCAAACTGGCTTAAAAAAAAAAAATGGAATTCGTAGTCTCCCTTATGGAAAAGTCCATAGACAATCTGGTCACAGGGATAGCTTCAGCCAGAACCTCAATAATGGGTATGGACATTCCTGTTTTTCTATTTCTCCTTCTTCCCTCCTCCATAATTGCTTTTTTCTTGAACTTGACATTTTGGTGCAATGGCTGTCTGTACCTCCAGGCTAATATCATTCTAGATTTCTGTCTTTAAAATATTTTAGCTTCTTTCCCTCTACTAGTTGAACAAAAAGAATCTTGGGTTGAATTTCCCTTGCCCTGAATTATGTCACAGGCTGATCCTTGAAGCAGTCATTGCAGTCGGGAGAATGAAATGGGTCTTGGGCCTGGGTCACGTGGCTGAGCTGGTGTAGGGGGGTGGAGTGAGAGCCAGCAAAGCAGAAGGACTGAGAGCAGGCAGGGAGCAGTTCTGGACAGCGATGGGCACCGGGCAGGAAACCTACAGTTTGTAGATGTCACATACTAGGTGCTTTGTTCATTCTCTCCCGCCTCTTTCCTATGAGGAAGTCATTATTCCTGCCATCCTGCAAATAAGGAAATTTACTCAGAGAAGCTAATAACATGTGTGAGAGTCCACACTAGTAAGTGGCAGACCTAGGGTCTGAACCTGTGCTCCTGATTCTCAGTATTCTTTATGCATCCAGCCAACGTCAAAAACCAGGCATTATTGATCCTCTAACCAAATCCTCCTCAGCTCTTTGCCATTTTCCATTTTTTCCCTGGTGAAAGCATTTGTCTGCAGGAAGGATGGGAATAGCACCTTTGCTTGACATAGAACTCCCTCGATTGAGCTCTGTCAAAATCATCTGAACTGCCCTCTGGGGGTTACTGATTGCCGGGGTCCGGGAGTAAAGGAAGTGTCTCCATGTCTCTTCCTTCTCCCTTCTATTAGACTATCAGCACCTCACACTCCCTTTAACGTGCACCCTGGACTCTCCTCTTTCAGCAGAAACATCCTTTCCACACTGTTAGACCGACCTCACACCCTCTCCAGGCTCCTTGACAACTCACTGCCTATCCTACACGGCCAAACCTTAGTCCTCTGTCTGCACTTCAGAGACCTCGGTCATCGGCTCCCTCATGGCTCTCCCATGCCACTCCACCAATCTTATTTGCTAGTCACATCCTCTGCTCGACTCAGGTTTGACTCCTCACAGACCCACAAGCAGGTAACGCCTATTCCCTTCTTTGCACCACAACTTCCTGTCTAGAATAGCCATCCTCCACTCTCCTTCCCTGTCAGAACCTTCAGGACCCAGCTTGTCCCCCTTGACCACTCCCACACTCTGGGTCTCCTCTCCTCCAAATACTATTCCATTTTAGTTCTCACGTAGAGTCTCATTGGATGTGTGTACAGATGGGTGTGTACGTATGTGTATGTTAGTTCACCTGTGTTCAAATATTGACCCTATGAGAACACAACTTCCTTTACATTAATTTTGTTTCTCTATTTCAGGAGTCTCTTTATGCCTGACTTAGTTGTATGCTTATAATAGACTTAATGTGAATAAAAGCTTATTAACTGTTTCAATTTATTAAAGAAAAATGGGTATGAGAATACATCAAATAATGAAGAAGAGTGAATTACAGAAAGGAACAGTGCCTTACTCCATTTCTCTTTCTGTTTCAGCTGTTAATTCAATGGGTCATTCTCTCAGTAACTGTAGTCTCCATAGTCTGCTCATACAGCTATTTCTTGATTTACCATCTTGGGCAACAATCCTGATTCTCCCATGTGAAAAGTGAGAATTGACCTAATTTTTACTAATTCCTTCCTCCCAGTGTTTGATATTTATATTGTTATTTTTATTCTTTTGGTTGTCCTGGTAATTTTGAATATTATACTTATTCCTCTATTTTTGGCCCAATTAATTTTATTTTTTATTTTTTAAAAGATTTTATTTATTTATTTTAGAGAGAGTGAAAGAGAGTGAGCAGGGGGAGGAGCATGGGGATAATCTCCAGCAGATTCTGCACTGAGTGGAGGGGCTTGATTCCACCATCCAGAGATCATGACCCGAACTGAAACCAATAGTCAGACGCTTAACTGGCTGAGCACCCAGGCATTCCTGCCCCATTAATTTGAAAATATAAATTAGTATATAACTGATTATTTAATGAGAAAGGGTTTAAGCTGATAACAACTTGGCTGGGTATTAATAGTTCCCTTTCATGATATTATGAGTGTATCAATGAACATAATATATGTGAGAATATAAAGCCTAGTTCTCTCATGGCATCTAAAAAAATTGAAAAGCAATTGACTTCGTTAATTCAGATTCTTGTGAAAGTGTTAAAAACAAAACATTTTTTCCAAGACATACACTACTTCTAATTCAGGGTATATTATTTTATTCCATTATATAGAGTTAAAGAATTATAACACAGTACTATTAAACTGAAAGACTAGTATTTTATATGACCCATTATCATTGTGTCCTGAGTTTTAAGTCACTTACCACTGAAGGGATTCATCTTATTCTGGAGAGGAACAGAAGGGACAGGACAAGTGCTGAGACAGGATTGCGTCTGTGAGGGACTGGGTGGGAGGACAAGTAGGGAGTTGGAAGGGAAGGCAGGCAAGCAGGCAAAGGGAACTACCTTTGATGGCAAAATTTTTCTTAAGATTACAGTATTTGGGGCCCAAGGTCTTATTAAGAGACAGATTCAAACTACATAATAGAAAACTAAAGGGACACAGGAAAGATGGAGTGAAAAGTGTGTGTTCTTCTGATTCCTGTACTCCAGGCCTTTCCTTATCAGTTTCTTGTGTCTCTTACTAGAGATGTGCATATCCAAAGGCGCGGCTCTATTTATTTCCCCATATACTATAGCATTCTGGGAACACCTGCATGCGTCTTGCTGTTTGCCTTCTCACAATTTAATTGGGATAATTTCATAAAAACATATAAATTTACTACTTTTTCTCTTTTAACATTCTATAGATGTACCATAGTTTATACAAATTATTATAGAATGATTTCAAAGACAGGCTATTTGAATACATTTTCCAAATTTGTTATTTAAAAACCCCAAGCATGACTTCTTCAGTGGTTTCCAGTCTTTTTCTGTGTTAAACAATGTTGCAGTGAATATCCTCTTAGACACCCAGTGTTGTACATGTGTGAATATCTTAGTAATTTTAATTTCTATATGTTATTGAGTCTAAGGGTATGTGAATTTAAATTTTTTGTAGGTGTTATATATTTTTAAATAGATATCTATATTGTATATCTATGAATGGATATTTGCTAAATTTCTCTTCATAGAAGTTATATCAATTTACACTCCTACTTTTTAAAAAATCTTTAAAAGAACAGTATGGTGGTAAAAAAACATAAAACATGAAACGTAACTATCTTAATCCTTTCAAAGCGTACAATTCATTAGTGTTCAGTACATTGACATCATTGCACAACCCGTCTTCAGAACCTCACCTTGCAAAACAATCCTCTTTATCCATGAAACGACCCCCTGTTGGCCCAGTCTTTAACAACTGCCATTCTACTTTCTGCTTCTATGAATTTGAATATTCTAGGTAACTCCTATAGGAATCATACTGTATTTGGCCTTCTGTGCCTGGCTTATTTCACTTAGCACTATGTCCTCAAGGTTCACCCATGTTGTCAATGTCGTCCAAATTCCTTTCTGATGCTGCATCATATTCTGTTGTATGTATCCACCCGGTTTTGCCCACCCATTCATCTGTCAGCAAACCGGAGAGTTGTTTCCACCTCTTGGCTCTTGTGAATAATGGCATTATAAACATAGGTGTGCAATCTCTCTTTGAGATCGTGCTTTCAGTCCTTTTGAATATATACAGAGAAACGGGACTGCTGGATCCTATGGTAATGCTGTTTGTAATTTCTTGAGGAAGCATCATATGTTTTTCCATTGCTGCTATACCATTTTATATTTCCACCATCGGTGCACACTCCTGCTGCTGTGATTGAGAATGTCTGCTCTCTAACACCCTGCCAATTACAGTATGTGATTGGCACTTTACTTGGTGTGAATCTATGTATCTCCCTTCTTTCCTTTCTCTTTCTGTATTTCCCTTTTCATAAATGAGTTTGAACACCTTTTCCTCTGTGAATGACCCTTGTGTATTTCCTTTGTGGTGATCTGTGACAAGAGCCTTTGCCCATCTTCTACTGGATTTTTAGCCTTTTTATTTGTAAAGTTGTTTTCCGATATGAAACAAATAAACCTGCTTTCTGTTATATGAGATCCAAATATTATTTTCCTCCTTGTTATTGTCTTTTGAGTTTTGATCATGCTGATTTTGTTTTCCCCTAGAAATGTTCCATTTTGTTGTAGTCAAATTGATATATCACACTTTATGGCATCTATAAGTTGTTTATACTTTCTTTAGAAAGTCCTTCTCCTTCAAAATTATAACACATTTTCCCATATTTTCTCCGGGTATTTTAATGGTTTCTTTTTAAATGTGTGATCTTTGATATGTGTGGAATTCACTTTGTTCTAGGTGTGGGATAAGGATCCAACTTAATTTTCTTCCAGAAGCCCATTCATTATCTCAGCAAATTTTCAATATTTTTCCCCTTGATATGTGGGAATTATTAGGATTGGAAACCTGTACTTTGTAAACTTGTCCTTTAATATTATTTGCAAGTCCATTTAGTAATTCTTCCTCTCACACACTTTAGTTCATTGTAGTAAGTTGGAAAATAACCTGCTCCGCTGAGGTAATAGATACTGGAGATTTTTATTTCTGCTTGGGCTGGGATTTTCGGGAAAGAGGTGGATATATCTAGAAGTTGTAGTGATGGCAGGAATAAAAGGGAGAACATCCAGAGAAGGATGAGATTATGGAAAAAATCATTGGACCACTTGCACAGTCTCTCTTTATCCTAAGTATCGGGGAGCATCGGGCTACCCCACATTGTTAATCACAATTACCTTATTAATTATGTGATTAGTAATTTAGTACCTATTTCCTTCATTAGACTGTAAACTCCAGGAGGGCAGGGAACATGCTATGCCATTTCTTATTTTATCATTAGTAAGCAGCAGAATGTCTGCTTCTATTAGTATATCATGACCAACTGGATTTCTGAAATCCCCAAACATATCCCTCCCCACCTGCCCCCAGCAATCCGTGCCCCCTTCAGGGAGAGAAACTGCATCTTGATTTTCATCTTCAGGAGCCTTGCCACGGTGCCTGTTTATTCTATGCTTTCAGAATAGATAAATTCCCACTGCTAAGGAAGATGACTGTGTAGCGACTCATCTAGTTTGTGGACTCGGGAGGTGGACCCTTTAGTCACTCACGGTTACAGAGCTCTTGGGAAATCAGGAAGTTGTGAAAAATCTCAAAGCCTCACACCAGAGCAATTGGAAATGCTTTCATTCATTTTTGCAGACATCAGAATTTTGGCTATCTTTTCTCATTGGCAAAAGAAAGACTGGGGAAAACGAGAACCTTCCTATTGTCTCACTTCCTTGCAGAAGTCTTAGGTTGAGAAGATCAACTTGGAAACATTGACATTTCCACTTGAATTAAAATGAATTATATATTATATGCCATTATAAGTTTATCGTTTAAAGCTAAAAATAAATAAAAATAACATTGGTTACATGCTAATTAAGGGCAGTTATTTTATTTAGAAAAGATCTATTCCCTTCCCAATGGGATCATCTTTGGGTTCCTAGCTAGGATGCTTAAAGATTTTAAAACACAACCAGATGGATGCCTACTTTTCAAAAACATGCATTTTGTGAAGTGAGGGATGCAGGTTGCTATTTCATTTCCTCCGAAGAAAAGGGAAACCAAATTGTTTTCAAGCTTATAAAGTACTTATTTTTAAGGTAAAGCATGTGTCATTTCACCCCGGTGAGTTGACAAGAATGCTCAATTTGCAAGGAATTAACTTCCAGGTTGACAGATCAGCAAGAATGTGGTTCCAGAATTTTCCAATTATGCGATATCACTAAAGGGAGAAGGGGGTGCTTTCAAGGGAAAGATAAAAAACAATCACAGAGCTAAAACCTTCTAAAGAGCCCACAGTCAGGAGACCACCAAACTAGAGCAACTGAGAAAGAGACTCATCTGAGACAGAAACCCAGCATAGGCTTTGCTTGGAGAATGTTGTAAAAACACTGATGATAAATATACTGTAATTAGGTGGCAAATCAACCTTACATAAAATGTCTGAGTTACACAACATTCTTAAAATAATTGTGAATTTTTATGGTAGGTTGTACCTGATTGATGAAAAAAAATTCTATGAAATGAAAGCACCCGACATGTGCATTACTTTGCATACAGCTGCATTTAGTACTACTTTATATTCTACTCTTTTCACTGGACATGATTTTGTGTCCATATTTGCTTATAGCTGCATGGTCCCACACTCATATTCTTTTAGGAGATACATGGTTTATAGAACTTTAAAATTTTTTATTTAGGGAAAGGAGTTTTATGACTTTCCAATGCATTCGTAAGTGCTGACAGGACGAGGGAAAGTGGGAAGTGCAGGTTGCCTATGCATTTAAGAGAATACTGTAAGGGCTTTAACAAACAGATAAGATGTGCTTTGAATGAGCTCCTCCATTCTTTGAATAAAAACTGCTGGGAAGGTGGTGTTTAAGCAGTTCGTGGCCTTTGATGCAAATGCAGTTGTCCTTGCAGTTGCTTACCACATTGTTCAAGCTCTCTTTCAAAGCCTGCACCCAAACCTCAGCCCCAGGAGTTCAAAGTCCTATGCAGAGCACTGTTCTGCAGCCGCCGCCCCAGCTGTCTGTGAGAATTCCTGCTCGGTATTCCAGGCACCCAGGCCTCATCTCTGCTCAATCACTTCCAAGAAGGGGGTCTGGACATGGGTATTTTTTTCAAAGCTCCCCAAGTGATCAGAGTGTGCAGCCAATGCCAAGAGTTGCTGTTCCGGGGAATATATTCACACTGCCATTATCTGGATCCTTTGATTTCTATAATTGGGTAGATGTAGGTCACCGGAAAGCAAAAGGTTTAGCTTGATTCCCTGTGTAGCAAATTGTGAACATATCCCACCCGTTACCAGGCAAATAGGCCTGCCTGAAATGCGATGTTAAGATAGAAAGATTCTGGGGCGCCTGGGTGGCTCAGTTGGTTAAGCGACTGTTTTCGGCTCAGGTCATGATCCTGGAGACCCAGGATCGAGCCCCACATCGGGCTCCCTGCTCCGCGGGAGGCCTGCTTCTCCCTTTCTCAGTCCCTCTGCTTGTGTTCCCTCTCTGGCTGTGTTTCTGTCAATAAATAAATAAAATCTTAAAAAAAAAGGATAGAAAGATTCCTTTAACAAGTGTTTATTAAGCTTGTATTATATGCTCTGTTTTAGGGAATATAAATAATTTAAAAGTGAATAAGACCTCATGTCCCCAGTTTTCACAGTACAATTGGAAAGACAACAAAAAAAAAATGTAAAATGAATGACAATACAATGGTCAATTCTCCTTCGATTTACAAGATCTGCTTAACATTTCTTCCTGTGGGGAGTCCTTGAGGAGGAAGGTGGAGCTGCTCCTGAGGCTGGTGCACAGGCTGAGATGTGGAAGGAGCCGGAGGAGAAGTCAAACCTGAGGGGGCACAGTGAGACCTGGCAGTGGGAGAGAGCTTGGGGAGGCCCGGGAGGCAAGCATTCTTGGGGCCCCGCTTTCTTTGCACGGAGCAAAGAGTTAGAGGATCAGATAACTCAGGTCTTGAATTTCATTACAAGGGTCCTTCATGTTGTGGTAATCATGCGAATGGGGCCTCATGAGAAACTCGTTGCTTCCAGAAAACGTAGGAATGTATTGACGTAAAAATCCAAGATTGAAAAATGCTCTCTTTTGATAGAAGCCCATAGAAGTAAAGATGTCTAAATCCGTCCCTGTCTAAGTTTTCTTAGAATTGTTCATTCTCCCAGCGTGGCCTCTGAGTAGGCTGGGGAAAACTCCGTGTTTCCTCCCCTGCCACATTCAATAATGGTTAAGGATTCGATCATCTTTTTATGAATCCAACAGTCCTGGTTGTTCTCGCTCAGACACAAAGATATCATGTGTCTTGGACAGACATTCGGCTGTTGAATAGGGGTGAAGGAACGGAGGCAGGCGGGGTGGAGGGGTGCGGCTGGCAGAGGGAAAGTGTGCCCTGGACACGCGGAGTCCTGGAGGGCTGACCCGCAGGTGAATGAGATACGGCACACCAGTGGGCCCGACACAGAGTAATTAATTGCCCAAGACCCCTTAAAGAACCAATTAAGAAAGAGTGAGCCCAAGAAGTAGGAATCCTGTGCTTTTTTTGTTATGGTGATTATTTTAAGCAATCCTTCCCTTTTATTTCTTACAATATTATCACAAAATATGACAGAGATAAGCTTAGAATATTAGCGCTAAGCTTTTCGAGAATCTCAGCATTAGGTCATATTTGGATCACGTTTTTTTTTTAAGGAGTAAGACGTAAATACAGATGTACCTACAAAAATCTCTGCTGTTTGTGCTTTTATGCGTGGATACAAGTGGTAGTGTTTTATTATACACATTGTGTGGCAACTTCCTTTTCTTTTACTCAACATTTTCATATGAGATTTATTCATATTGATTCTTATGATTTATCCCCTTCGATGGCTGTTTAAATGTATCATGTTACATGAATATACTGCAATGTGTTTATCCTTCCCCATTGACAGACATTTGGGTGGTTTCTAAATGTCTACTTTCCAAGTGATGCAATGGTGAATACTTCTGTGTGTGATTCCCCGTGCAGATGTGAGGGAGTCTCTAGAACACACAATCAGCAGGGGAAGTCCTGGGTCATTGGATACAAATGTTTTCAAATTTATACAGTCAAATTGCTCTTAAAAGTAGTAGCACCAATTTAAATATCCGCCAGCAGTCTAGAAGAGCTCCCAGTTGCCTCAGCTAATGTCTTCCACTCGGTGGTGTCTCTGGCTATGCTGCGAGTTTAGTGGTTGAGTGGTTAAGATGTGGGCACTACATAGGGGATCTTTTAGGGATAATAAAAATGTCCTTAAATTGGATTGTGGTGATAGTTGCACGACTTTATAAATTTACTTGGATGATCAGTGAAATGTATATTCAAAACTGGTGCCCAGGGCATCTGGATGACTCAGTCTGTTAAGTGTCTGACTCTTGGTTTTGGCTCAGGTCATGATCTTGGGTCCAGGGATTGAGTCCTGAAGTGTTGGGCTCCATACTGAGTGTGGAGTCAACTTGTCCCTCTTCCTCCCCTTTCACCCCTTCTAACTCCTTACCTATCTTCCTTCTTCTTTTACCAAATGAAATCAGATCCCCCACTGGAAAAGTTTAGACAGATTGATGCACAAAAAGTTATTCATGATTGATAATATTTTTGTTTTGTTTTTGCACATTAAACAGAATCATGGAAAAATAACTGTAGTTAGGAAGTTTGGAAAGCTCTTAGATAGTCTGCCCAGGCCACCATGATAAAATACCACAGGCTGGGGGGCTCGAACCACAGACACGTATTGATTTATATCTTCACAGTTCTTGAGGCTAAAAGCCAAAGAGCAAGGTGTAGATGTGGTTTGTGGTGAGACCTCCCTCCGTGGCTTGCAGATGGCTGACTTCTTCCCATGTCTTCACATGGCCTTTACTTTGTGTACCTATACTCCTAGGGTCTCTTCCTCTTCATATTGGGAAACAATCCCACTGGATTAGGGCCCCATCTTTATGAGTTTATTTAACCTTAATTACCTTCATAGAGGCCCTATTTATAAACACAGTTATGCTGGGAGTTAGGGTTTCAAGGAATGAATTTTGGGTGAACAAAACTCAGCCCATAACCAGATTATACAACTAGGTCAATTGACCTTGTCAATTGCAGATGTAGAAGATGCTAATTAAAAAATCTATAGACTGGGGGACCTGGGTGGCTCAGTCATTAAGTGTCTACTTTTGGCTCAGGTCATGATCCCAGGATTCTGGGATAGACACCCACATCAAGCCCCACATTGGGCTCCCAGCTTGGCGGGAAGCCTGCTCCTCCCTCTCCCGCTCCTCTGCTTGTGTTCCCTCTCTTGCTGCCTAGCTCTCTGTCAAGTAAATAAAAATAAATAAATAAATAAATAAATAAATAAAATATTTAAAATAAATACAAAAATCTGTACACCTATCAAGAGGCAAAGATCATTTTATTCATTTGGACTAATTTTTGGAAGAAGCAAAGTCAATTTAGCAATAGAAAGACTTCACCAGAATATTTTTTGTTCTGGTTATTTATTGCCGTGTAACAATTTACCCCAAACATTGTGGTTTATAATAAAAATGATATTTTTTTTTAAGATTTTTATTTATTTGACAGAGAGAAACACAGCCAGAGAGGGAACATAAGCAGGGGGAGTGAGAGAGGGAGAAGCAGGTTCCCTGCCAAGCAGGGAGCCCGATGTGGGACTCGATCCAGGGTCTCCGGGATCATGACCTGAGCCGAAGGCAGTTGCTTAACCAACTGAGCCACCCAGGTGCCCCAACAATGATCTTTTTATTATGCTCCCACATTCTCTGGTTAAGAACTTGAGTGGCTGGGTTCTGGTCTGACATGCTGTGGTTAGGTATGGCTGAAGCTGAGGCTGGGCAGCTGACGGGGTAGCTGTCTCTTCCATGTGGAACAGTGGTTTCAGGGGACTGAGGCTCCCCAGATTCTAAAGAATCAGATAGAATCTGAATTGCCTTCTAGGACCTAAACTGAAGTTACATGACTTCTTTTCCCCACAGAGATTCAAGGGCAGGAAACACAGACCCCACCTCTCAATGGGAGGAGTGTCAATATGGCTTTGCAAGTAGAGGATGTATGATGGGAAATATCATTCTGGCCATCTTTGGAATATACAATTGGCTCTAATTTTAGAAAGATTTATTTTTATAATGATTCTCAGGTATGTATAGAAATATACACTGTTTGAAGAAAAATTTGCTCAGGGGAGGTGTCTTGTTTTCCTTGGTGGTTCTTCTTTAATTGCATCCAAGCAGGGGCTGGAGAACTTTGGATTCAGGCCCTTGTCCTTGTCAGCTCCTTCAATTTTTGAGTTAGTTCCATGTCTGGTTCAGTTAACTACCTCTTAGGATGTCGTATTTCTCTTAAGCAGCCACAGAGAATCACTACCCAGGGTTACCCCATGTTTGTTGTTATAGGCTGAATTATGTCTCCCTAAAAGTCTTATGTTGAGGTCCTAATTCTCAGTACTCCAGAGTGTGACTGTATTTGGAGATAAAAATCTTTAGAAAGATAATTAAGTTAAAATGAAGTCCTTAGGGTGGTTCCTAGTCCAGTATGACTGGTGTCCTTATAAAAGAGGGTTTGGACCCAGACACAAGCAAAAGGGAGACCATATGGAGACATACAGAGAATATAGCCACCTATGAACTAGGGAAAAATGGCTCAGAAGAAGCCAAACCCGTTGATACCTTGATTTTGGACTTCTAGCTTCCAGAACTGTGAGAAGAAGAAGAAGAAGAAGAAGAAGAAGAAGAAGAAGAAGAAGAAGAAGAAGAAGAAGAAGAAAAAAAAAAAAACAAACCCAAAATAACAAAAACCTGTTGTCAAGTCATCCAGTCTTTGGTATTGGTACCTTGTTATAGCAGCTCTAGCCAACTAACACACTTGTTAAGGTTTTGACAGTATGAAATGTGTTTGAGGGGTGTCTTTGAAGGGTCTATTTCTCTGGGCCATGTTTACAAACTTATTTTTTAAGGCAGGAGATACCTTTTTTTTTTTAACATAAGTGGATAATACATAAATCCTCAATCTATAAAATATACAAATAGTGATTTATGGGTATAACATTTTTTTAGAAGTTTGAAATATTGCCTTATAATAAAAGTTCTCAATGGAAACAAGGAAGGGGCTTTGCGGACATAAGTACTCAGAAACCTATGGCATTTGGACCAAAGATGACAGCCAACCCAACTTGCTGCCTTATTCACCTGAGTCTCTCTTTACTACATCACACTCCCTTTCTCTTGATCACAGACTTCTGCATTATGCATTAGAACAGCACTTTCACCTCCCCTCGGGCCAGAAAAATGGAGGTGGACACTTAGCCTGAAGCTCTTTAAAGACCGGTCATCTCTTCACCAAACTACTCATCTCATCTATACCAAAGGCCCAGAGGAAGCCCCATCAAGACTGAGCAAGACGGCACAGTACAAAGCATAGAGATCTCACACCATCTGCTCACTGTTCACAGCCGAGGAAGATGGCTGTGGGCTTTGGAGCCTGATGACCCAGCTGTGCATTCTGACTTGACCATTACTGGCCATGGGACATGGCAGACATGTCACCTCTCTGAGTGTCAGTTTCCTCGTCTGTATCAAAGGAGATCTGAACATTTGGCGTGTGGGTTCTTGTGCAGATTCAATGAAGGAAAATGTGTGTTTACTCCGTGCAGTGTTTTGCGTATGGTTCATTAAATATTCATTGTCCTTACCCTTGGGAGAGCAACTGTGGGCTCAGATGAGATCATGTAGACGGAGGTAGTCTGTGAAGACCCCTCTCTGTGCCAGTTGGAATCATGATGTGGTTTGACATTGTCTCACTCCTGGCTGGATGGGTCTGAAGTAGACAGATTCTTACTTTCTCCTGGGTGAGAGAAACAGGGTAAGAATAGGCTGAGGGGAATATGAGGGTGCTGACTGCGGCCACTGGGGCAGGCTCCAAGAGCTGATGGGCAGAAGGAGTTTTGAAAATGTTTCTGCAAGGCTGCGTGAACTCTTTTCAGTCATCAAAAGACCCATTTTATAAAGGATTCTGAAATTTAATGGGAAGCTCAAGAATTCATGTTGTATCCCAAGAGCTATTTATGTCAGAATCTGACCAAATAATTTCCCAGGTCATTAAATTTGCCATTTGGACACTGACATACTAAATACTACCAAATAAACTTGGAGTACAGTTAGGAGTCAGTTTTATGGATTGGCCACATAAATGTTTTTTTGTATTGGAAATTGTGTTTAAATCTGCGACGAATATAGTCGTTGGGATGTAAAGAACAGATGGGTCCAAATGTGGTGGTTTTCCTTGAGCAATGCTGAACTAGCATCATAGATATTGAAGATGGCATATGCTAATGCTGCCCTCTGCCAAGAAGGACAGCTGTGTCCCTATGAGCTTTCCATCCTCACCTGGGGACCCCTTCCGCTGAGGGTTGGGTTCCAGTAGTTCATCTTTGCCTCTTCTCTTGCTGATCCTCCCAGTGATGTACCTTCTGGAGTTTGGTTGAGCTTCATGACACATCCCATACCCCAAGTCTGTGAAATCTTTCTTTTATTTAGAGGCACAACGCTTTCTCCCCAATTTCATGGTTCATTCTTGCTCTACCTTCTGAAAAGATACATCTTCTGTTAGTAGGCCCTCAACTAGTCCCCATCTCTGGGGTGTAGTATATGGATAAGAACGAGCTAGAAGAATCAACAGTTGCCTTAAGTAGCTAACTGCTTCTTTCTTTGACATCCCCCATTTATGGGGCTTTGTAGATTTTTTTCATTTTTTAGCTTTCTCTTATCATGAAACTCCCCTGAGAGCTGATCACCTCACTAGCTAATAATGTTGTAGCCAGCCTCTGCCACAGTCATGGACCAGCAAGGGAGAACAAGTTGTGGGAGGGAACAGGATTGGAATGAGTCTTCTTTAAGAAAAAGAGTGATCATATGAGTAGCAGAAATATTCCAAAACATCCTCAGTTTTTCCTAAGGTTTCAGATTGAATCAGAGAAAAGGATTGATAAGTGTTTTTTTTTCTTCTCCTTCTCCTCCTCTTCCTCCTTCTTCTTTGTCTTCCTCTTCTTCTTCAAGATTTTATTTATTTATTTGACAGACAGAGAGCATGATCTGGGGAAGGGACAGTGTAATAAGCAGACTCCCTGCTGAGTAGGGAGCCCGACTCAGTGCTGGATTCCAGGATCCTAGGATCATGACTTGAGATGAAGGCAGATGCTTAACCGTTACCGTTAACTTAAAAGTGCTTTCTTTTGTTTTAAAGGACAAATTGGTTCTAATTGGCTCAATGTGAGAACGAAGAGGGGCGAAGGGCATATCTATTGATTGTCATTTCAGCTGGAGTGTGTGTGTGTGTGTGTGTGTGTGTGTCTTCTGGGTGTCTATGCATATCCCACAATAAGTGACAATAGTTGACATTGGTGATCTGAGAGAGGAGATGCTGATGAAGGTTGGGAAACTGAATCAGCCTGTTACTTATGATGGTGGGAAGCTGTAGAGAAGTGAGAAACGATCCTTGTTCTCTAAAAGACTTTCACCTAATGGAGGATCCAAGATGTTAAGGGAGAAAGGTGATTTTGCAATAGGAGGCCTTGTGTCTTTAGAGCCAAGAGACACAACAAGTGGTTTAGACTTCAGAGGAGGCTGGCCAGGTCAGGGGAGGCTTCCTAGAGGAGGTGGCCCTTGAGAGATGGGGAGGATTCTGAGGGCAGAGTATTCCAGACAAGGGAAGGCAGGGGTTTCCAAAGTCTGTCTGGAGGGCAGGAAGGGAGCAGTTTGCTGGCATCCTGGGTTTGTCAGGGAGGAGACAACAGAAGAGATAGAGAAATTTCTTGAAGCGGTTTATGAGGAGATTTTGGTGCATGATAGGGATGAACAGGTTTGGAATTCAGAAAGGAGGAAGAAGTGCACAGGGGCCATAAGGAGACGGTGGCATGGCCTTACAATTATGAGTAAGACCCCTGAGTGAGCTGTAGTTCTGAGGTGGGATGGTGGAAGGGGGGTTGGAATTGGGCTCAGTGGGAAAGGGGGAGGGATGGCATGCTATGGTGGGAGGGACTTCTGGACAGTTGATGTTGCTCTGGGGCCAGCTGCTTTGCTCTGTCGCTTTAGGGATTAACAACCACATGAAGAGAAGTGCCAGAGGGGCCTGCAGACTCAGAGAATCTCATGGGTCAGCTTCTTCTTATCCTCTTCCTTTTCTTTTTCCTCCTCCTCCTTTTATTTATTTTTTATTTTTTTAAAGATTTTATTTATTTGACAGAGAGAAACATAGCCAGAGAGGGAACACAAGCAGGGGGAGTGAGAGAGGGTGAAGCAGGCTTCCCGCGGAGCAGGGAGCCCGATGTGGGACTCGATCCCGGGTCTCCGGGATCATGGCCTGAGCCGAAGGCAGTCGCTTAACCAACTGAGCCACCCAGGCGCTCCTCTCCTCCTCTTTTTAAATATTATCACTTTTAGATTTTTTCTGTTTCTTCACAGTAATTTCCACCTTAAACAAAAGTTGCATGAATTGTATAAAGGACATTTTGGTTCTGAAGCTTCTGGGAGCAAGTTGCCAACTCGAGGGTGTAATTCCCACAAACGAGAACATTCTCTGATATCCTATGATAAACCACCCAAATCACGAAGTTGGAATAGATTTATTACTAATATCGGATCCTCAGACCTTTTTCACATTTTCCCAGTTGTCCCAACAATGTGCTTTATGGCAACAGGACCTAGTTCAGAACCACACGGTGTATGGATTTACCATGACTCGTTAGGGAGAAGAAATGAAGGGCTCTAGGGAGGATAGTAAAAGGAAGGAAGGAAGTTTAAGATTTTACAAACCAACGGCCCTGGCAGGAAGTAGCAGCAGACGGTGCTTAGTACTTTATGTTCCTTTCACAATCCAGTCAACGTTCAATTATTCACCCAAATGAGTGGTAACATGGACACATTTAGAATAATTTTGGATTTTTGAATGCATTCTGCAACAGTCTTGTAGATTTCTTTTTCTCTCTGGTTTCACGTGACTTACATGAGCCCATCCGCAGGTCAGAGACGTGTGAGGGGAGGTAGACTCTGGTTGTTGTGATCTGTTAATAGGCCACAGACTGAGTAGAAAATTGAGACTCTTTTATATTGTAGTTATTCCTAAAGCACATCGGTTGGACCTCAGCACAGCCCTTAAGACAGAGACCCTGCTCCAAGCTTGGCCTGAGTGGATGCATTTGTCAGGATTGGCAGATGCTGCTTGAGTTTCATCTTACAGTCCAGAGACTCAGGCTTGCCATAATTGTCTATTTCGTGCAGCTTTCATCTTTCATTTGGCAAAATGATTCATGTGGAGCATAATGTGCATCTCTGATTACTTACCCAGAAATTTTCCTTCCTCTGATAAGATTGCTTCTTCCCTGCACAATGATGGGAATTTTCAGATAAGGTACTAAAGTGACCTTTGCGTCTCCTTTCACTCATCCATTCATTCCTCAACCAGCTTACCTTCCGTGAGCATCTACTGTCACCATCTCTGGGGACACATACCTGAATAAGAATAACTCTGCTCCCAAGGGGATAAGGGCATGTGTGAAAATGACCTTCATGGCAGAGACTGTCGGATGACGAGGAGAGGCCCGGGAGGAGCGCCCTGGGAGGTTTTGATGGTCGGGAACGATGTTTCAAGGGAGTGCACTGAAGGGGAGCAGGACTTGGATGTGGGGTCCATGGAGTCTGAAAGGCTGGTTCACTGATTACTCACAGAGGGACATACAAGTTCTTCCAGGGCCATGTATTTCGTTGGAATTCGACACTCACATGAGCTCTCCAGGGTTAGGTAGGGCAGGCCAGGCAATACTTAGAAGCACAGAACTCGGGACATCCTAGCCTCTCGGGGTGTACACAGCCCTTCAGGAGTAATTGATCACCTGCCTTTATAGGCAAGGAGCCGAGGCCCCAAGAGATGAGGTTCTACCATAGAGCTCTGGCCTCCCTCCCTCCACCCGAGAGTGCTCCTTCTGCCGTGCTCCATGCCCTACACAAAATCTGGGCTCTGTGTGGCTCAGAAACTCAGTCAGAGACCTTGGCTTATGAACCAGGAGAAGTGTTGAGACAACTCTCCATGGTACCCCCCTGTCATTCATTGCCATTGATGCATGAAGGCAGACAGAAAACACTGAGGTGTCAGGCCCCACAATGGTTCCTTCCAGACCTGTGCTTCGGGCCCAAAGGGTTCCTTCCAGACCTGTGGCAGGGTTTGGGGAGGGAGGGTGCAGGGTGGGAGTGAGGCCAGCGGCTGGACACACAGGGGACAGGGGGTGCCCTAAGAAGAGTTGGAGAAAGATTTGCCAGGGCCTCGGACCTGAAGGTCTGCTCCTCTGAGCCTTTTTCTTTGCTAGTCTCCCTCCCTCCCACTTTCTTTGACATCTAAACATACTTTTTTTTTTTAAACTTTTTATTTTGAAATAATTACTGATTCACAGCCTGTGGTGAAAAGAATACAGAGAGTTTCCCTGTCCCCTTTATCTCTTTTCCCCAATGGTTGTATTTTACATAACTATTGTGCAACTGCCTACTTGGTTTTTAAAATCTGAAACCCCCCATCCCTCCCTGCCCTTGACCCCTGGCATCATCTGTCCCCCAGTGTAGCCCTCAGGCTCTTCTTTGGGCAAATGTCTCACATCTGCAACTTGAGAGCAGTTCTGCTTTCTGGATCCCCAAATCCCTCTCTCAGGTCTCGAGAAGAGGGGGAAGTTATAACTGTCTTAGTCGATTCTAAAGAAAAATACAAGTGTAGACAGAATGATCCTGACCATGTGAAACAGATGGCCGCCATATTCGGTGAGGATAAATGGGTCCCAGTGTTTGGGAGCCAAGACTTGATTTCAGCTCTGGTACCCTGGGGTGGTGGTGTGGGGAGTGGTACTTCCCGAAGCCTCTGGACTATGGAGCGGGACCAGTCCCTGGGTCTGGGGGTGGGGCACCCCGTGAAAGGAGAAAGGAGGAAGAGTTCCTTTGCTCCTGCCTCTTCCTGGCTCTCTGCCCTGGTGGCTCTCTCTTCAAGCCAGTCTTGCCAAGAGCAGCTTCTTCATCATGTCTTCCCCATGCCACTGAGCGTCTAGAACTGGGCCTGCTGTTCCAAATAGAGTCGGGTCAGGACCCCTTCTTCCTGAAACACAAGCCCTGTTGCTGTGCTCTTTTTCCTTAAATTCACGTTGCCTGACACTGGGTAATCTTTTGAAAGCACCGCTCCCCTTTTGTGCCTTCTGGCTGAATGACCTTAGGCAGTCCCTCACGGACTTTTTATCCCAGTGTTGAGTCTCTGATAGGCCTTGCCAGTGTTATTCGTGTTTGAAAGCAGATCCCTCGAGCATACTGTGCTCATCTTCCTGCTGTCTTCCTGTAATCGGTAATGACCTTCCCTTTCCAAATCCCACCTTCTCTCCGAGGTGTGATCGAAGCCCCAACTTCTCCCTGATGATTCTAACTCATAAAGGGAGTTCTGTTTCAGAATGCCCACTCCTGATGGCCTATTCTGCCTTCTTGGTATTTAATCATGCACAGTGTTCATTGTTAATTTTTCTGCTGTTGAATTTTTAGTGCTGCCTTATAATCAGGCTTTCCAGGTCACCATGGACAAGGATCTACTGCATATGGTGCAAAAATTTCTCCCCTCATTTTACTCTCATGTTCCCACTGGGCGACCTTTGCATCTTATACTCAGGAGGCAAGTTCTGGGGTTTTGCAATGGACCTGTCACATTCCTGTGCCCTGTGCACCTCTGTTGGTGGTAAGGTTGCTTTTAGAGGAGCATCACGAGTTCCCCAGAAAGGGTCTCTCAGATAGTCAAAAGGTTTGGTTGCCAGGGAGCCAAAAAAGGACAAATGCTCAGCAAATGTTCACCATACTTATAGATGACATATTCAACATTACACTTAATATTTCCTTAGTCCCAATATTCCTAACTATGAACTGAGAACAGTAATATTTACCAAACAAGGCTCTTTTAAGGATTAAATAAGATGATTTGTATAGTCACATACTGCCTGACATAAGTTAGCACTTAACAAATGTGAGTTCCCCTCTCTTGCTATTAGTTTATGAGTCATTTACTGGGATGATTATTCTCCATAACCCTCTAGAGCTTCTCATCTGTTATAGCAACTTTAAAGGACATCTCTAATAATTCTCTACTCTTTTTTGTTGTCTATTGAACAATTCCAAACCTTTTTTTTTTTTTTGCAACAAAAGAACAGGCTGCTTTTGTTTTATTTTATGATACACCTTCCTTAAATATAAACCGTCACTTAAGAGATTTGCTGATTTATATTTTCTTTACTTTCTTCTTGATGATTTTTGCAACTGAGTCGAATAGGACTAATTTGGCTTTGAGGTTTGGGACTGCTACTGTCTCAACGCCTCTCATAATTGGCAGCACCACGAGGACCCGGGGAACCAGAGCGGGCACACCATCGATTTGACTGAAGGTGTGGACGTCATTACGGTTGGCAAAGTCATGAGCAGAAATGAGTCTGTGCTCTCCACTGAGTAACTAAGAGTAAACCAAGAATTGATTCTGTTGCATGGGTCAAACTTCTCCAAAGGGCAGATGAAAGTGTTTGATTGTGTAGCGCCTCAGGCCGCAAACACTGCTCTCCTCCTACCCAGAGTAGGTGATCCTTTCAATGGTCCCCTATTATCTTGACTCAGTTTTGACAAGCACCCACTGTGGAGTCGGGCCTCCGCTGCTGTTGTTGTTGTGAGTAACCTTTACGATCCAGTCACGCTGAGGAGATGAGTCGCTTTATCAAGGCCAGTCCTAGCCTGTGGGGACCAGGTGAGGGGACTGCCCTGAGGGTGCCAAGGAAGGGAGTGGGGAGCAACGTCCATCACTGATCAAGAGAGCTACTTCTGGGCTGCCATCTGGCAGAAGAAATCACTTCTCCAAAATTGCTGGTCTAAGTTCATGGGGACTGGATTACACAGAAGTGGCCCCATCAGCCACAACCCGGACTGATTTGCTCCTGCCTCTCAGGCACCAAGCCAGGGATCCACTGGCTATGGTGGGAGCATTTCTTCCCTCATTTTTCTTTCATATTCCCATTGGATGAGTACATAAAAAGCTCATATATTCTATAACATGACACCTCTTTGATGCTTAACTCTTTACATATGACTCCATCAGGTGGTGGTGGGGGGGTCGTGCTACCAAATTCAAAGAGGGGCCACACAGACACTGGGAAACTTGAACACAGCCTGGCTTTATAGGTGTTCCTGTAGAAGCATATGTCCCTTGGGACTTATGGCTCCCATTTTATTCATCTGTTTCCTTCTTTCTCCCCCTTCTCAGATATATAGTCTACATGACTCAGCAGTTGGTATCTCAATAAATATTTGCTGAACGAATGAAGGAAAAGTACTCCTGGCAATATGTATCAACCATCAGGACGTGCAAGGGGGACAGAAAAGACGCAAATGTAACTGAACCTTACTCAGGTCTTGGCTCATACCCTTGGTCAGGCAAACAGGAGGGGTGGCAAAGAAAGAGGAGAAAAGGAGCAAGACACTTGGTTTTATCCCATCTGGGATATCGGGCTTCCTTTTCAAAGCAAGCTCAGGAAATGGAAACATCGGCAAGTAGGCATGCAAAGAAGAAAAGGTGCTTTAGAGCCAAGTGCCGTCCCCTGGCTTCAGGCAGTGATAAATAAAGGACTGATGTAGATGAATGATCCACAGTGAAGTGCTGGAGGATTCAGAGTTGGGAGCCAGCCACCTGAAGTCCTATGGGGTTCTCGAGGTACCTTGCTGTTCTTGAGGCTTAATTACCACTGTAACTCATGACACATAATTGCATGTCAGATAGGCTAGTTTTCATGCTGAACTGCAGCCTTGTGGAAATAAATGATGCTTCTTCCTCCTTCCCCTGCAAATTGACCCCCCGAGCTTGTGGGTACACATTTTGTTATTCCTCTTTCTTAGAGTTCTTAAACACAAAAAGGAGCAGGAACATGATTTCATGTAGAACCCACATAAAATTTGTAGAATCATAGAATCTAAACATTTTTAGAATATATATACTTGATTAAAATCAGGAAAGAAGTAAGTCAAGTTCCAGGGAATTTGTGGTTTAAAATATATTGAATTTTAATTCAGGAACTTCGAAATCTCTTTCTTTTTTTCCTATAAATATATATGCCCCCCCCATACTCCCTGTCACCATGTTGGATCCAAATCTCACTACAGGGCAAGGATGAGTGAATAGGGGAAATGGTTGGTTTCCTTTGGAATAGAAAGTCAAAGATAGAACCCAAAACCATGTAGAAAAATCTAGAGGAATTGTATTATCGAATCATGTAATTGTTGTATTGAACAGAGCATGAATAGTAATCCTTACATTTTTTATATCTGTTTTTCCATAGAGCCAGCTCTTATTACCCTGTAGCCATTAATTTAAATTTAAAACCAGAAAATGCTCATGATTAGCAAACTCCTGAACATGAGACCAGATGTTTAGAAAATTATTTCTAATGTAGGACTTTCTCATCTTTTCTTGAGGAGATTTCTTTTGGTCTCCCATGAACCTGAGAGCATCTAAGAGGACCTAAGCAAGGGAGAAGTCTGTAGTTGAAGATTTATATTTATAGCCCTTGATGAACTGAATACATTTACAAGCTGCATTTTGAAATCATAATGATCTAATGTGAAGCAATCAAAATTCCAAAATCATCTAATCAAGAATGACATCAGAGGCAAACAATCTCTAGATGGAGTAGGTATAATTCCCTCTGTAAATTCTTCGATTTGGAGCAGATGTTCTAATTCTGTGGATTAAGTCAAGAAGTGTTGAGCTAAGATGTCCAGATGACAGTTATTTAGAAAAGGTGTACCAATATGAAACTTTTTTTTTTAAAAGATTTTATTTATTTATTTGACAGAGAGAGAGAGAGATCACAAGGCAGAGAGGCAGGCAGAGAGAGGAGGAAGCAGGCTCCTTGCTGAGCAGAGAGCCCGATGCAGGCCTCAATCCCAGGACCCTGAGATCATGACCTGAGCTGAAGGCAGAGGCTTTAACCCACTGAGCCACCCAGGCACTCTTTTTTTTTTTTTTTTT
>PITA01000641.1:0-10425 GCA_004023965.1 Spilogale gracilis
TCTCTGGCTGTGTTTCTCTCTGTCAAATAAATAAATAAAATCATAAAAAAAAAAGAAAACTGATAAATATCTATGAGCCAAAAAATGAGGCAGGAATGTCAAGAATGCATAGAAACATATAAGTAGGGGTGCCTGGGTGGCTCAGTTGGTTAAGCGACTGCCTTCGGCTCAGGTCATGATCCCAGAGACCCAGGATCAAGCCCCACATCGGGCTTCCTGCTCGGCGGGAGGCCTGCTTCTCCCTCTCTCACTCCCCCTGCTTGTGTTCCCCCTCTGGCTGTGTTTCTCTCTGTCAAATAAATAAAATCTTTAAAAAAAATAAATAAAATCTTTCTTAAAAAAGCATTAATTATAAATGAAGAGAATGCCTGGATGAAGCAAAAGTCTTTGTAATTCCAGGTCTGTAAGTTGGTAGGTCTGCGATCTCGGGCAATGCACTTAAGTATTCTGTGTTTCATTTATAAGAATCTGTAGAGTGCATTCTGTTTCATTTTATAATGATCTGTAAAATGGGACCAAGACTATAAGATAGTTGTTACAGTGAACATGAAAGAGGCAGCAGGTGTGAAAGTCCTTTGTAAATTGCAAAATGCTCTGCAGATGTTGTAGTAGGAACAAGCAGTAGTCCTAACCATCATTACTTTTTTGGGAGTCAGCTGAGTAATTTTTCCAAACCACAATTCTTCCTGGAGCAGCATAAATTGACTTGTCCTTTAGCTAATGTTGAGCTGGGGCTCTGGGACTAATTTGATAAAATTTGCATGAATTGCAAATTTAGGTAAATAAGAGGGGGGGAAATGCTGTAAAAATTAATAGGACTAAAGGGAATGGCCTCTAATCATCAAATTGCATACTTCTCCACCCATCTACCCCAAAACACTCCTAATATTTGATATAAAAATAACATGGCAACAAACAGCTGCATTAGAAAGGAATAGTTCTTCCAATATTGCTTAGGGTGAAGCTAAGTGGATTTTAAAAGTGATGGGAATCAAACAAAACTTGGAGAGAAGATAGAACATAATATTTTTTAAAAGATTTTATTTATTTACTTGACAGAGATCACAAATAGGCAGAGAGGCAGGAAGAGAGAGAGAGGGAAGCAGGCTCCCCACTGAGCAGAGAGCCCTATATGGGACTCAATCCCAGGATCCTGAGATTATGACCTGAGCAGAAGGCAGAGGCTTAACCCTCTGAGCCACTAGGGCACCCCAGAAAAGAATTTTTTATATGCTGCATAAATAGAGTTGATAGCTTTGGTGGTTTTGAATAACTGAGTAGTAAAGTTGGGACTGGCAGGTCTAATGTTACCTTAGTAAGTGCTAGTTGGGGGGTCTCTATTTTCTTGAATAGAAATTTGCTTCTAAAGAGATAGGTTTCAGAGGTTCTAGGATGCCCCTTTGTGAATTTGGTGCAAGGAAGAGAGCTGGGTTGTGTGCAGATAATCTTTGAGGGAGTTGTTGGGGAACTGGCCTTGGCACTAGCCAGGTGATGAGAGAAAAAAATCCAAGGGAGACCTCGGCAGATGGGAGGCAGTTGAGTGGAGCTAGCTAGTCTGAGCAATGGGAAAGGGAGGTGATGGGTAACGGGAGGCCAAGAAAACATTTTCTTTGCTTCATCTGAGGCAGGAGCAGCTTTGAGCACAAATGTAAAGTAGGTGAAATTTCCGGAGTCTTTCTCTCCATAGCTAAAGGGAGATCTGCTGCTATCCCACCCTTCCCTACTCACTGGCTTCCAAACGTTCCAGATCTCTTTCATTCCCTTAGATGCTCCCTCCCTGAAGAGTGAAACTCTGTCGAGTCTGATAAACACACTACATTTTTGGAAGAATTCTTGCAAACATTTCTTTCCTCCAGAATAATAATAATAAAAAAAAGTATTTTGAAAGAGGTTCTCTGTAAAGTCTGCCTTATTTCCAAGGAGTGTCTCAAATTGGGAATTTCCAACACTGCTAATAGACCTACTGTGGCCACAAGCTCTGTTCTGTGGCTCTCAAATCATAAGGCCTGGAAAGGGAAGAACTACATTTTATACTTTACCTGTGTAGGCACGGAATTGTGCGTGCTAAGTACTTTCCCCACATGATCTTCATTCCATTTTACAGATTTGGAGATGGAGGTGAAGTTCAGAGAGGCTGGTAACCTGCCAGAGGTGCATGCAACCGTATTTTCCATCTGACAGATCAGGAAGCCTTTCTATCAAGAGCCATAAATCCCGGGGTCCTGCAATGGAGCCTGGCATTGGGCTCCCTGCTCAGTGGGGAGCCTGCTTCTCCCTCTCCCTCTGCCACTCCTTCTGCTTGTGCTCTCTCTGTCTCACAAATAAATAAATAAAATCTTGAAAGTAAAAAAAAAAAAAAAAAAAAAAAAAGCCGTACATCTTTTAGGCTTTGTGGATCGTGCAGTCTCCGGTCCCCAACACTGAACTCTGCTGTTGAGGCAAAGTCTGAGGCAACAGGCAAAGGAGTGGGCGTGGCTGCCGGAGAGGTGAGCCAGATTTGGGCTGAGGGCTTAGCTGGCCAACCCCTGTCCAGGAACTTAGCCACTTCCTGTCAAGAGGCGGAGTCTAGTTCCCCCGTTTGAATCTGAGGGGTATATGATTTGTTTGTGACCGAGGGAGTGTGAAGGCGGTCACACTGTATGACCTCTGAGGCTAGATCGGAAAAGGTGATGCAATTTCTACCTCTCTCCCCCGGGCAGCTGCCGAAGCCCTGAGCCATCAAGGAGCCGTCCGGTTGCCCGGAGGCTAGCCATCTATAAGGAAACCCACATCAGCCGTGTGGAAAGATCACATGGAGAAGCCTTGAGGCTATTAGAAGAGAGCGAGAGCGATGCTCAGCCAGCCCCCAGTTCTAGCCCCGCACCGGACTGCAAGCCTGGGGGAGTCCCTGAAGCAGAACTGCCCAGCAGGAGGTCTTCCCAGATTCCTGGCCCTTCCAAACAGGACTAACAAGATGACTGCTGTTGTTTTAAGGTACTAAGTTTTGGGGTGATTCCTTACATGGAAAGAAACAAAAAATTGCCCCAGACCTAGGGAGTGGCAGATACAGGGTTAACCTAGGTGAGCCTTACCCCAGCCTTGTGTTTTTTCCATTATATGATTGCTTCCAGCCGCGTTTTTGGAAGAAGAAGAAAAAGCTGTGCTAAAATATATATCACACACAATTTACTATGTTAACTATTTTTAAGTGTACAATTCAGTAAGTACATTCACATTGTTGTGCAAACAGTTTCCAGAACTCTTGTCAGTTTCCAAAACTGAACCTCTGTGCCCATAAAACAACTCCCCATCCTTCCCTGTCTCCCAGCCCCTGGCAACTGCCATTGCACTTTGTCTGTGTGAATTGGACGACTGTAGGTCCTTTGTGTAAGTGGGATGATACAGTATTTGTTTCTTTGGCGACTGGCTTATTTCCTTCTGAGCAGGTGTGTGTGTCCTTATATATTTATCTAGTTAAAAGCTATGTTGGTTAGTGTGTCTGACCAGCAAGTAACAACGGTTTGTCCCAGAAAAGTGTCAGAGATCACAGGTCCTGTAAGTCATAGACCCAACACGTCCCGGGAAGGACCTCGCGAGGGCACTTACGCCAACAATGACGGTTCACAGTGCCCTGCCTCCAGGTGGCTTTGAAGAAAGAGGAACCTGGGAATCAATAAGATAAGAATGTTTAGTTTGTTTCACCTTGTGGGCGGTTTGACTTCCCTCTCACAGCCGGGCCTGGAGAATGAAATCACTTTCTCTCACATAGCCCTTTGAGAGCCGCAGACACACTCCGTGTCCCTGGATTTCTCCTGTGTCCACCGTATGGAAGGCCTGGGTGGACTTTCTGTGATTAGCTGTGAATGACGTAACAAGCCAAAACCTGCAGGGAATTGGTTCTGGGGCAGGTGGGCCTTAAATGCCGCTGCTTGCTTACACAGACTAAGACTGGGCCCTTGGGGACTATGCCGACCTTCTCTGCCTTCCTCCCATCCCCACTCTAAGACCAAAGGCAGTTCTGGGCTGAGGTGCACTCTAATCTTAGGGTCAGTGGCCTAGCCTTCCTCTCCCTGACCCTCAAAGTACTTCTGTCTAGCCCCACTAGGAACCTTCTGGAATCTCCCAGATTCCAGCCCACTGTTACAGGTTGAACTGTGTCTCCCACTCCCACCTCCAAATTCCTATGGGGAAGTCCTGCCTCTTAGGACAGCAGAACAACTGTGTTTGGAGACGGGGTCTTTAAAGGGGTGATTAAGTTACAGTGAGGTCATTAGGGTGGGCCTGAATCAGATAAGACTGGTGTTTTTGTAAGAAGAGAGAAGCCAGGGCACCTGGATGACTCAGTTGGTTAAGCACCTGCCTTTGGCTTGGGTCATGATCCCAGGGTCCTGGATTGAGCCCCACATCGGGCTTCCTGCTGAGCGGGGAGCCTGCTTCTCCCTCTCCCTCTGCTGCTCCTCTTGCATGTGTTCTCTTCATTCTCTCTCTCAAATAAATAAAATCTTAAAAAAAGAGAAGCACCAGGGGCGCATGTTCACAGGGGAAGGACCTTGTGGGGCCACAGGGAAAAGGGAGCCATCTGCAAGCCAAGAGAAGAAGAAAGCTGCCCCCACCTTGGCCTTGGCCTTCCAGCCTCCAGAACTGTTAGAAAATACATTTCTGTTGTTAAGCCGCCCCATCGGTGGTACTTGGTTACCAGTTAATACACCCAGCCACAGAAATCTCACCGCCTTGAGGTTGGGACCTCAGCCCAGAAATTCTGAAGGTAATAATCAGAAATGCAAAAAAGCAAGAAAGCCTTTTAATTTAGTTCCTCTTTCTGCTTCATTCACAAGCAGCCTGTGAGCAGGCTTGGTGCTGGTGACAGAGCCAGAGTGAACGAACCCAGTGGGGCCCTCGGAGTCTCCTGGCTCTAGATTCTCGAAAGTCTGGCAAGAATGGGGAGACTCAGCTGGTGTTCGGGGCACGGTCTTAAGAGACTCATCTGGCACGTCACTAACTCCTTCCCTCTTGTCCATTATTACCAGGAAAGTAAGAAGGATTGCATCACACAAATCCTGATACTGTTTTGGTATTCTTTTGTGGGATAGGAGGGATGCCTGCTGTTTAAACAGCTGGTAGGGTGGGTGGGGCGATAGAATAATTGCCTCTAAATTCTGAATCTGAAATCTGTGAATGTGTTAACAGCAGTGGGGACTTGGGCGATGTGATTAAGCTAAGGATCTTAAAATGGCAAGATGATCCTGGATTATCTAGGTGACCCCAGTGTCATCACAAGGGTCCTTATAAGAGGGAGGTGGGAGGGCCAGGGTGGGAGAAGGAGGTGTGTTGGTGGACATCCTGCTGGCTCTGGCGATGCATCGGCCACAAGGCCAGGAATGCAAGCAGCCAAGCAGCCTCTAGAAGCTGCAAGAGGCAAGGAGCTGGATTCTCCCCTAGAGCCTCTGCAGTGGAGTGCAGCCCTGCCCACCCATTTTAGACTTCTGACCGCAAAGCTGTACAATGATTGGTGTTGAGTCCCAAGTTTGTGGTCCCTTGTTAGAGCAGCCACAGGAAGGCGGTCCAGGTGGTGGGGATGGACGTCCTTCGGAAGAGCCATGTGAAAGGGCAACGGTGAGTGCCCCACAGTGGAACGACTGACAAAGCCGAAGCTTCCAGCCCCTAAAATAGTGGTTCTCAAAGGTGCTGTCCCAATCCACAGTGTCAGGGCACCTGGAAACTGTGGCTCAGACTCTCTGGCCGCACCCCAGAAACGCCCCACGTCACGTGGCTCCAATGCACAAGGAGGTTCACCTTCAAGGTAAGTGACCTGGGCTGGTTCTTCAGAAGTGGTGGGTACCCTGGGGAGCATCTAAAGTGGGTGTGTTCCCGTTGAATCTACACTTAGTGATTTCGTGATTTTTGCTTGGCTTGGAATCTGATACTGGTGGGCAAAGTTCTCAATCCCAAGATAGGGTCTGCGGGGGGAAGATGGGATGAGGGGCAGCCCAGAGTTTAGTCTTCATGTCCCTACAGGTCCCCACCCCCTTCACAAGCCTGTGTCTGTGGGAAAGACTGAGAGTAAGGCTAGATCGTGATGACAGAGCCTCGCCCTGCCATTTACCCTTGGCCTGGCCTGGGGCGGCAGAAGGGGTAGCTAGTTCCTACTAAGTCCTTGCTCAATCCTGAACTCGCTAATTGGAAAAGTACTGGCTTCTGAAAGCCTGAGCAAGGTCATCTCTTCCAGCCTCTGCTGAAAGTTTTGGAATCACACAGACGCCGATTTCAGTCCTGCCTCCTACTAGCTGGGTGATCTTGGGCGCTGAATCTCTCTGAGTCTCTAAACGGCCACGCTCAAGTACTTCCCTGATACAGGTGGTGAGAAACTTAGTGAAGTAATGTATGCAAAGGTAGGGCAGGGCCTAGAACGAAGTAAATGCTTAGTACTGTTGTTACTTGTGGTCGGTCATTAACTGTAGTTCCTGTTGCTAATTGCAGCGAATTGCTATTATTTACTCCAGCCCTGATTTTAATCTCTTTCCAAGCTTCGCATGTATCAAGGATCGGAGCACAAGTTCCTCCTTAGAAAGGATACAGCCCATTTTAATTTCTGCTAATAACACCTCTCTCAGAGGTTCTTCAAGGTGCCCTGACGAGGACCAGTCACCTGTAGTGTGAGGCTGTTTCTCAGCGCTTTGCAGCAGCCGGAGGATGTGGCTGGCCCCGAGCTGGCTGTTCTCGTGTCTCCCTCACTGCCTGGGCTGGGTGGCTCTGGTATTTTTCCTCCTTCCTCCCAGGGCCCTCCTGCAGAGCACCCAGACAGCTGCTGCCATGTCCCGCTGCTTCAGAAGTGGAAGTGAGGCGTCTTCAGGACCTCTCTGGGTGAGTGACGGCCCTTGAGATGAGATTAATAAAATGCCATGCTTAGGGGACCTCAGGCTTTCCCCCATCACCTCTGCTCTTCCTTTCTCGTGACACAGACAAGGAGCCCGGCCGATGTCATTCTGATCGATCGGGTCGTGCCAGCTTTTTCTGTGAAGACAGTGGCACTGGTGACCTGGGTGTGACAGTCCCTTTGGAGCGGGGTCTCGTGGGCAGACATGCTGCCAGTATGACAGGCCGCTTCGTGCTCGACTGTGCCCCTGACCGCGGGTGTGGGCTCTGAGGGCATCACTTTGGGGATCTGTCCCCTCATGGCAGATGTTCCAGTTCCCTGAGGGGTGCTGCTGGGTTTCCCACAGGCAGCCCAGTGACAGCCTTCTGTCACTGGGAAGGAAGCCAGAGGGGCTCAGGGAGCCTCTGGCATTTCAAGGGGAACAGCCTGACACAGCTGCCTGCTCATTTCTGCCTTGTCCTTTTCTCTGAGCTCTAGGACACTACTTTGTCGCTCACACACTTACCACCTGAATCCCACAAATTTGAAGATTTACCTTTCTTAAAAGGGAAAAGCCTATTGATTTTACCTCCATAGAAACAACTTAATTTTTAAAGATTCAAGATGTCCCCAAAGGACGTGATAAAGACTAATTACAAGAACAGGGGAAATGAACAGATGAAGAATATGCTGCTCCCTTTTAATTCTAGTTTATTCTATGCATTTTTTGTAAGCCAAGGGAGGGATTGGTCCTACTATTACATCTGATTTAGGCCATATGCACCTAAGGGTGTCTGTTATGGGCTGAATATTTGTGTCCTTCCTAAATTCATATATTGAAGCTCTCACCCCTAAAATGATGGTGTTGGGAGGTGATTAGGTTTAGATGAGGTCATGAGGATCAAGGTCATCATGATAGGATTAGTCCCCTTATAAGAAGAGATGCCAGTCCTTCTCCCTGTCTCGCCACATATAAGGTCACGTGAGGACAGCAGAGGGCTCCTGTCTGTAACCCGAGAAGTCAGCCCTCACTAGACGTTGACACTGCTGGCACTTGGGTCTTCAGCTTTCTAGACTCCAGACTACTGTCCACTCTGAAGCCACCCAGACTGATAATTTGGTCTAACAGGCCCCAAAGGCTGAGACAGTGCCTCAGGAGCAAAATAATCTAAACTCTAAGAAGTAGACTACAAAGACCTGGGCAGCTTTCACTGGATGCTCCTCCCATCCCAGAAGACAAAACCATGGTCTTTCACAGATGCTCATAGAAGAAAGTCAACCTATAACATGCACGGAATGTGCAAAAGGGAAGAACCAAAGCAAGGAACCAAAGCTGGGTCCGGGCTGTGGGGTGAGAAGTTGGGCATGTCAAACAGGGTAAGTGCAAGTGATTAAAACATGGCATCTGTGACCCTTGACCTCTCAGAGTACCTGCACTGTCGGCCTCACTCAAGGTGTCTGGTGTTCAGAAAGGCGGAGCCGGGAGACAACAGGCCCTGCATGACCTGCTCCCGTCCCCTCCGTCTGCCCTCCCCTCCCCTCCTTCCTCGCTACCCCTCGCTCACTCTGCTCCAGCCACACAGGCTCCCTGGCTGTTCAACATGTAACCCCAGTGCTGCCCCAGGACTTCTTCGTAAGTTGTGCCCTCTATCTGGAATGCCCTCTCATGTCACTATGGTTACCCATCCTGTCCTCCTGCTCTATTTTTCTTCATAGATTAAGCCCTCGTGATAAGCGTCTGCCACGATGCGGAGGGACCCTGAGGACACTGGGCTGGATGTCCACTGGATCTGCCCAGTGCCCACCTCACAGAGGTTCTTGGCAATGGTCATCACTGACCTGCTTCCCAAAGGGGATGGTTCTCTATTTTCTCTCCCAAACAGGCTTCACTTCCTCCTCCGTGGAAATCTAGCCCTAGCCCATTTTATGCCTATGACTGCATGCCTGCCACATTCTACAGCTGTTCATGGAGTTATCTTAGGAATGGACATATTCCACCTCTTAGCTTTGGTGGCCAAGACCTATGTGCTGCCGTGTTGGTATTTTCTGCCCTCACCCCTCATTAGAGACTGCGTGTGTGTTGGGGCCTGAGTGGGTCATAGTGGTGGGAGAGACCACCTTCCGGCCCGACATTTGCCATGGGACTGTTTGGCCTGTGTAATGTTCCTCAAGGTGGCGTGCTGCAAATGCCGCAAACGCCGCAGTCGGAGGCTGAATTAGCAATTATTCCCAGGAGATAAGAATTGGAGCAGCTTTGGGCGCCTGGGTGGCTCAGTTGGTTAAGCAACCGCCTTCGGCTCGGGTCATGATCCCGGAGACCCGGGATCGAGTCCCACATCGGGCTCCCTGCTCGGCGGGAAGCCTGCTTAAAAAAAAAAAAAAAAAAAAGAATTGGAGCAGCTTCAAGGATTCATGATACAAAAAAGTTGCTGTAAGGCAGTTAAACCAGAAGCATAAATTTTAATTCTGAGGGGCAGAAAGTAGATTAGTGGTTACCTCGGTTTCGGGGTAGGGAGTAGAGAGTTACTAATTGGGGTGATGAAAATGTTCCAAACAAATTGTGCATGTTGGTTGCACAACTCTATGAATATACTAAAAAACAAAACAAAACATTTAATTATGTACTTTAAATGGATGAATTTTATGGTATATGAATTCCATCTCAAGCTGTTAAACATTTAATTCTGAGAGAATTACATCGTCTATAAAAGTAGTCCTAATATTAGCATTAGTAACTTTTTTTTTGCCAATTATTTTGGTGTGTGATGACTAATACCTTGGGTTATGTATGCTCCTGGGACAAACAGACTGGAGAAGTTGTAGGGTTTCAGATAAGGACCACGTCCCAAGCACAAGAATGCAGGGAGTGGATTTGCTCATTCTGAATGTTCTCTTTAGTGTTTTTTTGTGTCCTCCCCCATTACAGATCCATGGGGCAGAAGGGGCTGTCTGAGCATGTGTGGTTCCTCCTACCTTATCTCTGGAGTCATTCCCCTGTGCTCTATAGCTGTAAACATCATTGGGCTGATTCTCTAGCAGAAGGGCATAACAGACTTCAGGGGAAAATGGGACAGGGGATAGTTTTTGGAAAGCCTGGAGATGCTGGGGTGAGTTGGTTGAGCTTCCAACTCTTGGTTTCCACTCAGGTTATGATCTCAGGGTCATAGGATGGAGCCCCAAGCTCCATCTTAAGTCTTAAAAAGAAAACAAAAAAACTTAAAATCTTAAAAAGAAAAAAAAAATTACAAACCACCATCTAGGATCATGATTTGGAATGCAATAAGCACCCTAAAAGCACTCAGCTCACAGCCCCCTCTTCATCTTTTCCCCAGTCTAAAGCACCTCTCCTTTCCCCAGAAATAGGCGAAGCCTATTTGTTGGTGCATCTGTTTTCTTCATGGTGCCTTGCTTTCTTGTGTGCTTAGTCATTTTTGACGGCGAGAAGATCACATTCCTTGCAAAATTATTTTGCAAAGTTGTTTGTGGCCTAGAAAAATACTCGTTTTTCTGTAAAGGATCCTCATGGAAATATTCATAGCTTGAGGTCCTTTGAACCACTCAGCTGCTGTAACTTTGAGCCCAGGATATGAAAG
>PITA01000641.1:10525-25436 GCA_004023965.1 Spilogale gracilis
GGAGTTGGGGGGAGGGGAAGTGGATCATAGGGATATACTTACTTTCTGGTTTATGCTGACATATAGAGTGTAATCTTTTGTAGCGCAAGTTTTGTGGGGTAGTTTTCTTATTAGATGTTTCCTTGGGAAGACCGGGGCTTTAGCATCTGCTCACTTCTTCCTACTCAAGGATATTAGCAAAACCTAAACTTGGGATCAGCCTGATTCAGCAAATGCCCCCCAGTGCAGAAGCACCTTTACTGTTTTAATTACATCTCTAACTTCCTGCATTCCAGTAACTTTATTAACTCATTAGATCTTGGATGTTTTGAAGGAAATATATATACTTACAGATGTATGGATCCTGCCATATTACTACAGGTGAAACCCTACGAGAATATAATTTTAAATTTGTAAGATGAAATACTGGTTTTTACATTATAGTGACTGAAAGTCAAGCCTGGGTACATGTTTTTGTCTGGAGGTGCTATGACTGTTCCTGTTATTGAGGGTTGGGGACAAAAAGGAATAGGGAAAAGGGGATGCTTTGTATATTTCCTTTGGGAAAGTTTATTAGAACTTCTGAGTGGAAAGAGGTGATTTACGCTAAAGGTGAGTATGTATATGTATGTATGTAAAGTTTATCAAAAGGTGGTTTGGATTTTTAAAAAGTTTAGAAACACTATCCCGTAACCAATCCTATTTTCTAAAACTTCTTTGAAGTTGCAGTTCTACAAATTCTGTAATGAAGAGGCCCTTTTACATTTTGGGTCTTTGACTTATTAGATAATCTATTGAAAGTTATAGATGCTTTTCTCCAGAAGTAATTCACACATGTACAAATTGGGATTATAATTTCAGATGGTTGAAGGGACCCTTTAAAGTCCATTCATTGATCTAGATTAAGAACTTCAGCTCTAAAAATACTAAATACTACTGTAATTTCCATAAAGGAATAAGTTAAATAACCTATGGCCATCCATAAAAGGAGAATTGTATGCACATATTAAAAAGGAAATAACTTGGGGTGCTTGCCTGGCTCTGGCTCAGTCAGTAGAAGATGTGACTCTTAATCTTGGGGTCATGAGTTCAAGGCCCATGTTGAGCACAGAGCCTACTTAAAAAAAGGGGGGTGGCACCTGGATGGCTCAGTTGGTTGGGCGACTGCCTTAGGCTCAGGTCATGATCCCAGAGACCCTGGATCGAGCCCCACATCGGGCTGCCTGCTCGGTGGGAAGTCTGCTTCTCCGTCGTCTCTCATTCCCCCTGCTGTGTTCCCTCTCTGGCTGTGTTTCTCTCTGTCAAATAAATAAAATCTTAAAAAAAAAAAAAAAGGAAGCAATTCTATGCATACTAATGTAAACAGATGCTAAAGATACAGTGTCAAGTATAAGAAGTTGTAGAACAGATGAAAACGATTTTGTTTGTGTATATACTATGTCATTATGATTCCGTTTGTGTACATGTGTAGAAGATATGTGCATGAATACAGAAAAATTGACATTGTGACTGGATGAGTATTGTGGAGACTTTTTGATTTAAACCAAGTAAGATACAGACCTTCCACCATAAACTTGTATTTCTTGGATATATTATAAAGAAAAATTAAAAGCTAAAAAATCATTCTTCTAAAATATAGCATTTTTATAATCTATTCCAAAGAAACATATCATATATGTATTGCTCTCCAAATGAGATCATTTCTTCTTCTTTTTTTTTTTTTAAGATTTTATTTATTTATTTGACAGAGAAAGATCACAAATAGGCAGAAAGGCAGGCAGAGAAAGAGGGGGAGAGAACAGAGAGCCCAATGTGGGACTCAATCCCAGGACCTTGAGATCATGACCTGAGCCAAAGGCAGAGGCTTAACACTCTGAGACACCCAGGCGCCCCGAGATCATTTCTTCTAATTGAAAATTTTTATCTCCTCTTCCTTTTATGTTTTCCCGAAAGGTTAAAAGACTTTTTTTGGACTTTCCTTCTTGACTATCATTGTCCATTTATCGTGCTTTTGCACCTCTTCAGGTTTTCAATTTCTTGTTTATGTGTAATGCATTATATGGATGAAATCCAGACATATGTAAATTATATTGAGAATATTGCTTGAATTTCTACATGAATTCTCTTATTTAATGAACTACTAAGTCATACGTTATAAATTTTATACAAAACATTCCGTGGATTGTTAACTCAAATTATGCTGTTATAGTCAACTACACGGAATCAGGTAATTAGAAAGCTACCAAGTTCTTACATGGCAATCTTTGTATCAGATACTAAGGACCTCTGTTACATACTTGCACAGGTAGATTTATTAGGGGTGAATAAAATAATTCTAATCTTTACGAGATATTAAATTTCTCACCTGATATTTCAATTTAATTATGCCCTATTTTTTAAAAAAGATTTTATTTACTTATTTGACACAGAGAGAGAGATCACAAGTAGGCAGAGAGGCAGGCAGAGAGAGAGGAGGAAGCAGGCTCCCTGCCAAGCAGAGAGCCGGATGCAGGCCTCCATCCCAAGAGCTTGAGATCAAGACCTGAGCAAAAGGCAGACACTTGACCCACTGAGCCACGCAGGTGCCCAGTTATGTCCTATTTTTTTTTTAAGCAGAGCAAATTTTATAACTTTATTTTCTGAAATGAGGCATTTTGGGTAACAGTAGAAAGGACACTTTTCCTGGCTTCAGTTAGAGTGGGGTTTAGAATGAAGTCAAGAAATGGGTATAATAATCACAGAAATTACTGCAGTAGAAAGTCCAACTATTCTAGCTTGTTGATCACAGAAAGTTTCATACAAACTAGTCAAGACTCTGGTTGTCTGTTTTGTCAGTGAATATAGCTCCATCTCCTTGGAAGTTTCCAGACTTATATCACGGATGCAGCCAATGATTCATCCCCCTGTGAGCAGGAGGTGTGGCCTCTCCTGTGCTGGGGTAGATGAGGGGCTGAGGATAACCTCCTGGGGAGGTGAGAAGTTTCCTGGGATGTACCTTAAAGGGATTCCCTTCAACAGATGGCACCATCTCTGTCTTGCAATTGGTTATTTGCTGACAACTTTCTTCTGTTCAGCTCAACTCTTTCTTATTTAATAGACCCTCCTTCCATTTAATTCTAACTTTCAAAAATAAATCAGCAATATCCAGTTTGTAACCCCACGTTCCTCGTCCTCATATCCATGTTTAAATCATCACCAGTTTCATGAATCCAGTCTCTTTCATCCCATAGATTGCCTTGGTCTTGACAGGGTCTTCCATGATAATTGCAAGATTCTCTGTCTCCAGGCAAAACCTTTATTCATTCCCTACACTGTCTTCTGAATTACCTTTTAAAGAGACAAACTTGATCATTGCATTCCCTAGCTTTTTTTTTTTTTTTTTTTGGAAGATTTTATTTGACAGAAACACAGCGAGAGAGGGAATACAAGCGGGGGAATGAGAGAGGGAGAAGCAGATTTCCCACCCAGCAGGGAGCCTGATGTGGGCCTCCATCCCAGGACTCAGTCCCAGGACTCAGGGATCATGACCTGAGCTGCAGGCAGATGCTTAACGACTGTGCCACCCAGGCGCCCCTGCATTCCCTAGGTTACAGATCTTCAGTGGCTCCTTACATCCTAAGGATAAAATCCAAACTCATTGTTGCCATTTTTATAATTTAATCCATTCTTTTCTGCTTCTTACTATTCTCTTCCTGTACACCTTTTGCTCCTTTCTTACTTATTTTCCTGCTTGCAGTTTGGCCATGCTATTCCCTCTGCCTGTAGTTTTTTTGTCTTTTTTTACCTGACAAACTCCCAACTCATTTTTAAAATTTTGTATCTGCTATCCCTCCTGAATTATTTACCCTGTCCCTGTCCTGTGTTTTAGAAGGTGCCTCTCCTATCTTTCATCACTGCACTGTAATTATAGACTTCTGTCTCCCTGAGAGGATAGACTCGGTGTCTTAACCATCTCCGAATCCAGTACCTCCACAGTGCCTGACTCAATACAGTGTTTTTGTCAGTTATATGTTGTGTATCTGAAACCAGTTCATATGTCTTTCTAAGATGACTGATCTTAAGGAGAAAACTAGAGGCGCCTGGGTGGCTCAGTTGGTTAGGTGTCTGCCTTCGGATCAGGTCCCGGTCTGGGATGGAGCCGCGCGTCCAGCTCCCTGCTCAGCGGGAAGCCTGCTTCTCCCTCTCTCACTCCCCCTGCTTGTGTTCCCTCTCTAGCTGTGTTTCTGTCTGTCAAATAAATAAATACAATCTTAAAAAAAAAAGAAGAAAAGTAGACTGGGTACCTTGGTGGCTCAGTTGGTTAAGTGTCTGCCTTTGGCTCAAGTCATTACCTTGGGGTCTTGGGATTGAGTCCCACATCCGGCTCCTCGTTCAGGGGGGAGTCATCTTCCACCTTTCCTCCTCACTTGTGCTGTCTCTCACTATCTCTGTCTCTGTCTCTCTCTTTCAAATAAATAAAATCTTCAAAACAAAACAAAACTGGACTATCACAAAATGAACCTCAGAATGAGCCTGACTACCTAATGGCTAGCTGGGATACCCTGTCCTCACTGGTACTGTTTCATAATTTTGTATGTGTATGTTTATGGATATTTATAGGGATAGTTATAAAGTAAGAAAGAGGCAAAGACTAACCAAGGAATTTTACTTCTTCCTAATTTTAAGACGCCCCTACTCCAGTAATATAAAATGGACACACTGCAGAGTCTAGAAAATTCTCCATCCAAGTCTTTCTTCTCTGTCTTACAGAAATATGATTATTTTCTTAGGTAGAGGTAGCCATGCCTCTTCTGGGGTCATGGTCTTGTAGCTATGATTTTGATTAGTCTTTTAAAAATGTTTTTCTCAGGGCACCTGGGTGGCTCAGTCATTCAGCGTCCACCTTCGGCGCAGGTCATGGTCCCAGAGTCTGAGTATTGAGCCCCCCATTGGGCTCCCTGCTTGGTGGGAAGCCTGCTTCTCCCTCTCCCATTTCCCTGCTTGTGTTTCCTCTCTTGCTGTGTCTCTCCCTGTCAATTAAATAAATAAAATATTTTTATAAATAAATAAATACGTTTTCCTAGGGGCACCTGGGTTGCTCAGTGACCATCTGACTCTTTTTTTTAAAGATTTTATTTGTTTATTTGACAGATCCCAAGTAGGCAGAGAGGCAGGCAGAGAGAAAGGAGGAAGCAGGCTCCCTGCAGAGTAGAGAGCCCGACACGGGGCTCGATTCCAGGACCCTGAGATCATGACCTGAGCTGAAGGCAGAGGCTTTGACCCACCGAGCCACCCAGGCACCCACCCTCTGACTCTTGACTTCAGCTCAGGTCATGATCTCAGGGTCCTGAGATGGAGCCCCATGTGGAGCTCTGTGCTCAGCAGGGAGTCTGCTTCTCTCCTTCTCCCTCTGCCCCTCTCCCAGCTCTCTATTTCTTTCTCTCAAATAAATAAATCTTGGGTGCCTGGGTGGCTCAGTGAGTTAAAGCCTCTGCCTTTGGCTCAGGTCATGATCTCAGGGTTCTGGGATCGAGGCCCGCATCGGGCTCTCTGCTTGGCAGGGAGCCTGCTTCCTCCTCTCTGCCTACCTGTAATCTCTCTGTCAAGTAAATAAAATAAAATCTTAAAAAAAAATAAATCTTTAATATATATATGTTAATATAATAGAGTTGTGATAAAGACCCCTTGGGATGGTTAGAAAGACTGACCCATCTGATCCTTACGTTGTGCTTAGATATTTTCAACTCAAATCAATTGGTGTTTCACTGTCACATTTTGTTTGTGTTTCTGCTAGACAGCTTTTCCCCCCTCTTCTGTTTTATGATCTCATATTTCTGTTTTCTTCTCCCAGTCACGTTGATATGCGTTCCACTGCTCTGAATGTCATCATGTTAATACACTTTATAAAGATCCCAGTGATTCTTCTGTTAATCTTACATTTTTAGGAGTGGAAAAATTTAAAGAGTAATATCAAGCTCTTGAGGCCTTGGGTATTTGCTGTTTTTTAACATTAGCAAAACATTCAGTTCCATCAGTACTTGATACTGTCAGTATTTGATTCCTATATTATCAAGAGAAGAGCTCTAAGCGAGTCTCATTGTAGCATAAAGTTCACCAACATGCTACAGTTGTCATAGCAATTTATCGTAGAGGATATTCATTAGGTAGCAGTTTGTTTTGTATAATGTCTCATTCATTTGATCTGTTTCATCTCCAGATTCAACTCCATAGACCATAAGAACGTAAAAACTGGGCGCCTGGGTGGCTCAGTGGGTTAAAGCCTCTGTCTTTGGCTCAGGTCATGATCTCAGGGTCCTGGGATCGAGGCCCGCATCAGGCTCTCTGCTCAGCAGGGAGCTTGCTTCCTCCTCTCTCTCTGCCTGCTTGTGATCTCTCTCTCTCTGTCAAATAAATGAATAAATAAATCTTAAAAAAAAAAAAAAGAACGAAAAAACTGATGCTATACTTTAGTTTTGTGTCCCCAGTATAGCTTTCAACTGCCATTGGTTTCAAGTAGAAAAGTCCCCAAGCTGTGGTCCATGGCCTGAGTGCACTCAGCTTGTCCAGAGGGACCGGTACAAAAGCAAAGGAAGAGCGTGAATGTGCTGTCTTGTGGAGACAGCCCAAGGTCATGGACTATCATAGGGCTAGAATTTTGTATAGGGAGCACAGCCCCTCTCCTAAAATCTGCTTACAGGTAAGGCTGTCAAAGAGCTTGGTGTAGTGTCTACCATAGTGACCCGGGTGAAGGTCACTCTTAAATGTTGGATGCATGTGATGATGAAACATCAGTTGGATGAATATAAGAAATATACCATTTGACATAATTGTACTATTGCTAGTCATAGAGTTGCCCTCTCTATTGATTAGCCTAATGGGACAGATTACATAATGATTTTCATTATTTGTATCCCTTATAGCTCTTAGGTTAGTACTGGTATGTGCAATAGATGCTTAATAAATATTTGTTGAAAAAATAGACATAGAGAAAGAAATGGAGTAACTTGGCATGAAAGTCCCATGTAAGGCCTGCTCTGGACTAAGAGCCATGCTGCCCTGTTCTTAAAGCCAAGGGGCTTTTCTCCAAGCCTTCTACCGAAATCCTTGATTTCGGGGCCAAGCGATGCAAAATGGCCCACTCGCATGATCAGAACCAGATTGCTTTCTAATGTGCAACAATAGGATACGATCTTCAAAAGCACTTCAAAGTAACCAGGAAAGTCAGGACTTGCCATGGCAAGAAACAGAGCAGGGGGCCTCTTGACTGGGGTCTGAAACGAGTCCTTGGTTGAACAAATAGTAGAAACTGACAGAGCTCCCAAACAAGAAATCCCAGAGTACGGAGAGATTGGGTATGTTCCTCGTGTGACATTCTCCACTGAAGACACAGGGTTGAGGGAAGCCAAACCGCCTCCCAGGCTTGCCTTCTTCCTACACTGGTGTGTAAATTTAAAAGACCTTTCCCAGCTGAGAGCCAAGTCATGACTCTGGCTCACAGCAGAGCAACCTCGTGGCTTCCTTTGCTTTGCAGCAAGCCCGTGTGCCCGGAATCATTCTCAGCCTCCTTTTTCCTAATAGTTTTGCTGTTACTAGTATGGACATTATTTATTGAGTGTATGCAACTTGCTATATATCAACTATTGTCATTTCAACTGTGAGTGAGGAAAGAGCAGCCCAGAGAAGTCAGTGAACTTGCCCACAGTCACACAGCTAGTAAACAGGAGAGCCAGAACTTCAACCCAGGTAGTGAGACTGTAGAACTAAACTCTTCACAGCTACCCTATACTGAAACATACCCTTCACGAAGCACAGTACATGTGATGACACAGGTGTTCTATAAAAGTAAGCCAGCATGTTTTTATATAATACTACTCTGTGCATATATACTTACATATAGGTATATATAATTAAGAAATTATATACCATATATTAATAAATAGCTATTGTATATTACTAAAGATCCTAGAGGCAGTTTTATAAAAATAAGATAATATACTATATATAATATATGTATATATACACACCAGTATATTTTATATACATATATAGATATATCCATGTGTTATATATAGTTGACCCTTGAACCACAAGGGTTTGAACTGTGCAGGCCCACTTACAGGTGGATTTTTTTTTTTTTTTAAAAGTAGGCTCCATGCCCAGCGTGGAGCCCAATACAGGGCTTGAACTCACAACCCCAAAATAAGACCTGAAATGAGATTAAAAGTTGGACCCTTAGGGGCACCTGGGTGGCTCAGTTGTTAAGCGTCTACCCTTGGCTCAGGTCATGATCCCAGAGTCCTGGGATGGAGCCCTGTCTTGGGCTCCCTGCTCAGCAAGAAGCCTGCTTCTCCCTCTCTCGCTGTGTCTCTCTCTGTCAAATACAATAAATAAAATCTTAAAAAAGAGTTGGACCCTTACCGTCACATGTGAGGCGCCCCACATGTGAATTTTTTGGACAAATACAGTACAATACTGGAAATGTATTTTCTTGATGACCTTCTATATTATTATTATTTAAATTATTTGTTTATTTGACAGAGAGAGTGCAAGCAAACACAGGGGAAGCAGCAGAGGGAGAGGGAGAAGCAGGCTCCCCACTGAGCAGGGAGCCCACCTACAGGAGACTTGATCCCAGGACCCTGAGATCATGACCTGAACTGAAGGCAGATGCTTAACCGACGGAGCCACCCAGATGCCCCCTTGATGACTTTCTTAATAACATTTTCTTTTGTCTACTTACTTAATTGTAAGAACCATAACCTGCAAAATATGTATTACTTATATCTTTATGTTATCGGTAAGACTTATAGTCAACAGTGGGCTATGAGTAGTTAAGTTTTGGGGGAGTCAAAAGTTATATTTAGGGGCACCTGGGTGGCTCAGTTGGTTAAGCGACTGCCTTCGGCTCAGGTCATGATCCCGGAGATCGAGCCCCGCATCAGGCGCCCTGCTCGACGGGAAGGCTGCTTCTCCCTCTCTCACTCCCCCTGCTTGTGTTCCCTCTCTAGCTGTGTTTCTCTCTGTCAAATAAATAAAATCTTTTAAAAAAAAAGTTATATTTAGCTTTTTGATTATGCGGGAAGTCATGCCCCAAAACTCCACACTGTTTGAGGGTCAACTTTATACATTGGTCCTCTATGGTATCAGTAGCAGGTTGGTTTTTCTACATGTAGCCATAAATTCATGATAGTAAATATTCACCCTTCACTCTAGAGATGGGAGGTGCTTCTAGGCCCTTACCACACTTAACCCTACAGCAATTCTAAGGACATAGGATAGGTATTCAAATCTATTAGATCCTATGTGTTGCAGGTGGCAACTCAAAAAATATTTGAGCCAAAGAGTGACTGGGCTAAACCATGAATAAAAACTGCAAAATCAAAATCAATAAAAATTTAATGAAATATTGTTCTAAACTACCATTATGTTAGCATCACTAATTATTAAACTTACTATTGGGCGCCTGGGGGGTTCAGTGGGTTAAGCCTCTGCCTTCAGCTCAGGTCATGATCTCAGGGTCCTGGGATCAAGGCTCGTATCAGGCTGTCTGCTCAGTGGGGAGCCTGCTTTCTCCTCTCTCTCTCTGCCTGCCTCTCTGCCTACTTGTGATCTCTCTCTCTGTCAAATGAATAAATAAAATCTTTATAAAAAGAAGAGAAAAACAAAAAACTTACTATTAACAAAATTCTATTACATTTGAAAATACTTTGTGGATTAGGTTTTTTCATTTTGTGACATTCTGAAATATGTGTGGTTACCAAGGAATCAGAGCTAATCATAAGCAAAATGAATTTTACATATGTAATTTTAATTGTAGATAAAAACTCTTTCAAAATGTTTATAGAAAGCTCATTAATGGGCTTGGGGATCATTGTAAAATTTTTGAAATGTACAGGGTGGATTTTTTTATTTATGTATTGTAGAGGCGCAGGGGAGGGGCAGAGAGTCTCTTAGGTTGCACAGAGCATGGAGCTTGATTGGGACTCCATCTCTCGAGCCAGAGATCAGGACCTGAGCCCACCCAAGGGTTGGCTGCTTCACCACCTGTGCCACCCAGGTGCCCCACTAGTCTCCCTTGTATTTTATTTATTTATTCTTAAATTAGGCTCCACACCCAAAGTGGGGCTTGAATGCACAGCCCTGAAGTCAGGAGTCACATGCTCTACCCACTGAACCAGCCAGGCGACCCATACAGGGAGGATTTTCTTTCTTTTTTTTAAATTAAAGATTTTATTTATTTGACAGAGAGAGAGATCATAAGTAGGGGCAGAGAGGCAGGCAGAGAGAGAGGGGAGGAAGCAGCCCCCCGGCGCCCCCGCTGAGCAGAAAGCCCCATGTGGGCCTGGATCCCAGGACTCTGAGATGAAGGCAGGGGCCCAACCCACTGAGCCACCCAGGCGCCCCAGGGTGGGTTTTTCTTAAGAGAAGTGGAGTCCTGGGCCTCTGAAGCTCCTAAATCACCCAATACTGCCTCCTGCGGGATGAGACCTGATTTGCCGAAAGCAAGTGGGTAGTTAAGTATGGAGGCGAAACTCAGAGGGTCTCCAGGCCATGGCGTTCTTTCCGTTCAGGGTCTCCGGGGAGCAGTCTCAATCAGCATCTAGATCCCATTCTTTTTTTTTTTAAATTTTTTATTTTTTAAAGATTTTTTTTATTTTTATTTATTTGACAGAGACAGAGATCACAAGTAGGCCGAGAGGGTGCCTGGGTGACTCAGTGGGTTAAAGCCCCTGCCTTTGGCTCAGGTCATGGTCTCAAGGTCCTGGGATCTTGACCTCTGCCTACTTGTGATCTCTCTCTGTCAAATAAATAAATAAAAATAAATAAAATCTTAAAACAAAACAAAACAAAACAAAAAAACCAAAAAAAAAACCAAGTAGGCCGAGAGGCAGGCAGAGAGAGGAGGAAGCAGACTCCCCACTGAGCAGAGAGCCCGATGCAGGCCTCGATCCCAGGACCCTGAGATCATAACCTGAGCCGAAGGCAGAGGCTTTAAACCACTGAGCCACCCAGGCGCCCTAGATCCCATTCTTAAGTAGGACCAGCCAGACCAGTGCCCATCACTGATAGGCACACAGTGTATATTATGCTCACTTATATACGCTCCATGTAATGATTTACGAAAACTGACCAGCTGCTCCCTCCCTGAATCTTTTGAGATTGTGCCTGGAAGCAGTGGGGCCCATATGTAAACTTGGAGATTTCACTGTGTGCCATATCCCTTAGACAGTTTATAACAAACTGAAATAAAACCACTTTTAACCTATCTGGAGACGGAGGCATATAGAAAAGGAAGGTAGTGTGGCAGATGCCTTCCAGGGTTCAATTGTTACTCAGTTCTGGGTTTGAAAAATTCTATGACCTCAAGTTAGTAACGTCTCCATGCCTCAGTTCCTTCCTTCCTAAAACCAGATGATAATAGAAACAACTAGTGAGTTACTGTGAAGTTTCAATGAGAGAATATATGTGTTCTCTTTGCTTGCTGTAACTATGAACAGTTTATAAAGTGTTCAGCAATATGAGCTCTTTGTATTACTACTTGCCTTCATTTCTTATCAGTAGTCTAGCTTTTTCCAGGACTTAAAAAGCATCCCGAGGAGATAAGCATTTTATATATTATTACATATTGCTGGTCGAGTGGAGAATGCACAGCCCCTGTGAAGGGGTATATGGACAATATCTAGTACAAATATTTACCCTGTGACCAGGCAGTTCAACCTGCAGGAGGGTTTTTTGGTTTTTGGAGGATTTTTTGGTAAGGATTTTTTTTCTTTCTTTCTTTTTTTTTTAAATTTTATTTATTTATTTGACAGAAACACAGCTAGAGAGGGAACACAAGCAGGGGGAGTGAGAGGGGGAGAAGCAGGCTTCCCGCTGAGCAGGGAGCCTGATGCAGGGCTCGATCCCGGGTCTCCAGGATCATGACCTGAGCTAAAGACGGTCGTGTAACCAACTGAGCCACCCAGGCACCCCAGGATTTCTTATTTTTAAGGAATCTCTACAGCCAGTGTGGGGCTCGAACTCACAACCCTTAGATCGAGCTGCATGCTCTAGCAATTGAGCCAGCTAGGCCCCCTTCAACTTCTGCGGTTTTGAGCCAATGTCATAAAAGTAAAAACAAAACGACATAAATAAACACCTAAAATGTACAGTGTCTGTAGGCCACTTTACTAGTATATACTTCAACATTATCTTATTTTATTTAAGCCTTTAACCATCTGGGGTGCTAAGTAGCTCTCACCCCATTTTACAGATTAGCAAATGTGGCTCAGTCACTTGCTTCTAATTAAGTCAAGAAGTCATGGCTACAAAGTTTGAAACTGGGAATGTCTTTTTTACTATCACATACTTTCTTCCAATAAAGTGTGTTCCAAACTTATGGTTGGAGTTTATATTTGAGAAGACCATCTATAAAATCAGTACTTGAAAGGAAATTAAACTAGCCTCTATTTCCTGATGGGCATATATTCAACCGCAGAACCATATCCAGTAACTTCCTCTGTTTACCTAAGCATACGTGTTGGTTAAAAGTAGGAAACACACACACACACACGCACACACAAATCCTAGGAAACACCTGAACGTCCATACACATCTCCAAGACAGTTCTGATCTGTAAGGCATTGGGACTGGTGTCTGTTTTTGCATTTCACTGACATATTACTGTAAAAGGCTTTGGCTTTTTTGTCATTGAAACCAAGTGAAAGTCGTACAGATGCTCTTTGAACTTAAAGCATTCGTGCCTTCCGCAGATCTGTTGTATGTGCACCACAGCAGTAGTTAGAGATGTGAGCATCTTAGTTAAATACCAGATGCACATGGGATCCTCTTTAAGTTGATTTTACAGTTAATTTTAATGGGTGTGATGGATAATTTAAGAGGGTGTGATTTCCAAGGTCAGACTCCAAACCCCAGCATCGAGTGATTTTAGCTGTTGTGTGAATTATGGTGTGCTCCCAAATGAACAGTAAATTCAGACTATACGTGCAGATTTAACATGTAAAAGGTGTTTTCTAAATTCGGGATCAAGATACTAGAAGTGGCTCTGATATCCCTATTAAATTGCCGTCAACAGCTGATTGGACCACTGTCCTTTTAAGCTGCCTCCTTACACAGCTTACTAGAGTCAGTTATTCTTTTAAAGGAGACGCTTTGTTTACATTGACAACTTCCGGCAGATTGCTAAAAGTAATAAAAACAAACACATAGACATTGAAACTTACACTTTAAAAACAAAAAAGAAGAGAAAGAAAAGAAGCTATTGTCTAAAATTGGTAGATTTTCCCTTACAGCATGTTTTCGACTTATACATTCCTATTTCCTACCCCAGAGAGGGTGGTGAAGGGTAGGTTATGGCTCTTTGGAGGCAGGCGGTCTTCTGGGTTAAGCTGATTTGTTGCTAGGGGCTGAAGGCTTCTTATTCAGCAGAGAGTAGTTTTTGGCTACAGAGATTCAAAGATTTAGGGAAGGCTGCTCTCTGGATAACTGTGGTTGTAATCACTTTAGTCTTCTTTATTCAGAAACTTCCAGTGTTGACTAGTGGCACACTTGGGAACACTGAATTTATAAACCACTTCATAAGAAAATACTATTAATATTGATGAACTTAGTCTTTAACACTTGTTGAACCAGCCTGAAAACCTTTCCTTTCTTCCCAGCCCTCAGGACTAGAAGAGCAGGTAAGGGGACGATCCCATCTGAGGAGAACCCCTCCCCCCACCCCGGTTTGGGGATGGCTCCTGATATTATTCACTCCAGAGCTGCTCCCCTCTCCACAGAGATGCCATGGCTCCTGCTGAGGTAATCAGGGGCCCCTGTTCCTAGCTGCTTCTCTCTAAGTTCCTTCAAAGTGGGAAAGCCAGGGGTTAGGCTGGTGGTTGTCTATGGCTTTGCCCAAAATCCAACTGACTTTCAGCCGCAGGCTATGATAGAGTCCTAGTGACAGTGATTATTTGTTTGCAAGATCTCTGGACACTCGGAAGGGGTGTGCTGTGGGAAGGCTTGGGAAGACTGCAGAGAATGGGGGAAAGTAGAAAAAAGAACAAGAGCCTATTCAGCTCTTTTGAGCACCTATTGAGCACCCACTGTATTCCATACACTGTTAAGTCCTTTACATATATCATAGTTCGGTCTTTACAGTTGCCATGAGAAGTAGAGATCTCCATTTTTCTTGGACTACAAGGCATGTGTTGTGGTTAGTGACCTAACCCACCCAGTTAGTGGTTGGCTTTCTACCGCCTGAAGGGGCACTGTGTTCACTTTCTATCACAGGACAGAAAAAGAAATGTCTCTGGAGCAGAGGAGGAGGGAGAGGGAAGAGAGGAGAGGAGAAAGAAAAACTTAAAAAAAAAAAAAAAGGATGAATGTGAGAAAGCTCTGAACCTTTGCCAGTGCTTGTCAGAGGCAATGCTACCTGCAGTGAGGGTAACCCCAAGAAAGACTGGAAACTCGGCACAGCTTGATTCACCTTCCAGTTTCTGGGTCACACTGAGTCATCTTTGCCATTTTAGGAGGAACCTAGTTTTTGGGAGCTATTTGGCAAATTCGTGACTTAATGCTCATCCTGCCCAGAGATATTGCTATGTAATAGGGAAATTTCACCCAAGGTATGATAAGTCTCTGAAAAATACATTTGAGAAGAGAACATTTCTTTGCTCAGTAGCTGATTCAGTTTCTGAGTTAGCCTTGTAAGCGGGAGGTCTGGGTTTCTTTGCAGAAACAACTCTCTTGACTATTGATTTCAGTTTCTACAATATTCCATTTTTAGCTTCCTGACGCTGCTTACTGCCTTTCAGTCTCGTGGAACCAGGAGGAACTCCTTCCCCCAGGTAGTCCTTCCCTATCTCTGTAGCTATCTAACTGAAAGGTCTGAAAAGATGTTTGGTTTAGATTTCCCACAGTAAAAATTTTGAGACCTCATTCTAAATGTTTTACTAGAAATAGGTCCATCAGC